>JAJMCZ010000052.1:0-68826 GCA_030573245.1 Ascobotryozyma americana | reverse complement strand
TTCCTTTACAGCGAATTCAATTGGGAGAAAGAAAATGAGATTTGGGAAAGCAAGTCACGTGAGAGAACGCTTACCCTATTTATATGTCACGTGAGTATTCTATATCACGTGACTTGGTCTTTTTATACTTGTTGATAGTTTTGTTTTGTAGCACATATAAATATAAATATAAATATAAATATAAATATAAATATAAATATAAATATAAATATAAATATAAATATTAATATAAATATAATTAAATATAAATATAAATATAAATATAAATATAAATATAATTAAATATTAATATAAATATAAATATAAATATAAATATTAATATAAATATTAATATAAATATAAATATAAATATAAATATAAATATAATTAAATATTAATATAAATATAAATATAAATATAAATATAAATATAAATATAAATATTAATATAAATATAAATATAAATATAATTAAATATAAATATAAATATAAATATAAATATAAATATAAATATATACATTACATAAACTTATTCCCAAACTAAGCGAACTATAAATCAGAAGCTTCCGAAAGTAAATCAAGAACTTTAAGGCGAGTTCGCATTATCAAGTTGGCCTCTGAAGATAGATTTTCATTTAACTCTTCGGCAGCTTCTAAATCCAACCCAGGAATAGGTCGTTCTCGTATATTTTCGACAGACAATAAATCAGTAGAATCTGGTTTATTTGAAGTTGATTTAGTATTTGAAAACGGAGAGTTTTTATTAGCTTTTTGATTTATTGTTGTAGTTGTAGTTGTAGAATTGCTCTTTCTAATAAACTCTTTAAGCTCTTTGGTATCTTTCTCAACTTGATGCAATCTTTTTGTTATAACCGTAGTTTTATTTTGTATTTGTGAAATTTCCTTAATAAATTTCTTTTCTGATTCTGATAAAGGAAGAGAAATCTTTGTAGATAGGTTTGAGGAATCTGTAGATAAAGGGGTTAACCCAAGTTTTGCAACTAATTTTTTTGCTTTCGAATTAATTTTTTCTTGTCGATTTAATAAAGAATCAACATTTTTATTAACTTGAACTGTTTTTTTTGATTTTTCTTTATTTTCTAAAATAACCTTTCGAATTTTGTCAATTTGTCTGCGTAATTCCTCCCTTTGTGAACACATTTTACTATGCAAAGCACTAACCAATACCCATATATTTTCTGAATAATTAGTAATCAAATAGTCTACAGCCTTTGCGAGATATAATGCCGTAGATTCGGATACTACTAAAGGAGTTGTACTAAGGGAGAAAGGTGGAGGTGAGTTGTTATCATATATACCAGATATATGTGCTGCAATTGAAGTGCATGAAATAGGTACTCGATTAGTTTTAACATTTTTATAAACATCCATTGAAAGAATAGAAGTGTATAAGGATGGTAAAATATTATTAGGCACAGTTGAATTTTCAATATTTTGAGTAATATTCTCAGTTTTTGAACTTAAAATTGACTTTGTCTTTGTCTTTGTCTTTGTCTTTGTCTTTGTCTTTGTCTTTGTCTTTGTGTTTAATGGAGATTTAATAATAGAGTTTGACAAGTTACTTTTCGTTTGAGAAACAACAGAAGAACTGATCGTATTAGGGTTTACAATATCAATAATTTTTGTAGCATTATCAACCGTGTTTGTATCTATTAAAGAAACAGAAATGGTTTCTTCCCTTGATATTAAATTAACCCTGACTGAAACATTATTACAGTCAATTTGTAATTTAGAGCTTTTATTTTCATAAAGTCTTTTTTTAAATGTTGGCTTTAAAGATACAGATAGAGCAAAAAAATCATCAGCTTGGTTAAAAGCTGCAGATAAGTCATTAAGCCATGAGTTAAAATCTAAGAAAATTACATGATTCTTAGAAACTATATATATTGAATCATATCCTAAATTATCAGGTTTAAAAGAAGAAGTTCTAGTTTTCATATTGGAGGAGGAAGATAAAGAAGGATAAATCTTAAAGTTTGGTTCTGGAAGGGAGATAGACTCTATTAAAGCAAATTTTTTTGGACACCAAGCATGTGAGGAAACAATAATATTTAAAGTTGCCGGGTTGTTAGTATAAGCTATTAACAAACATACTAAGGAAGAATAAGAAGATAAATTCGGGGAAGAAATATTATAGATTGAATTCGGGGAAGGAAGATTATATAAACTATCTGGATAAGGCAATATGTTTATGGGTGAAGATAATTCAATTGGAAGAATTGATTCAAGATTTTTAGGAAGAGTGATTGAAGAGTTTGACTTTAATAAAGATCTGTATAGATTTGAAAATAATAAAGAAATTTTTCTATTCCTAGTTGAAGGTGAAATATAATTATAAGTAGTTGTATCGAGTAATAAAGATTTTAGAGTTAAATTTGAAGGGAATAATTGTGAATGAGGAGGTAAAAAGGGGAAAAGAGAATAAACTTCTGAATCTGAATCAAGAAGAAAAAGAGCAAAACCCGAACAGGAGAAGGTAAAAGATATAAATTGAGGTATATCTGTATAGGAAAACGAATTTGAGTTGGAAATTGAATTGGATGAAGAGTAGAGTGAAGATAAATTTATGTTTGATAATAAATTAGATGAATCTGCAGAAATCGAATATGTTTGTATTGAGTTAGCAGAAAGTATTGAAAAAATTGAAGAAGATAAAGGGTTCCAAGAAATTGCTGATAATTTAGAAGGTATATTTATAGTGAAAGATGGCAAAGTGGAAATTTTTTGTGTTGATAATAATTGCAAATGAAACGATGGCAGTATGAAAACAATTATAGTACTATCAATATAATTAAATACCAGCAACGCAGTTGAATCAGTATTCATCATCATAAAGGGATCTTTTAAAGATTTTTTAAATTTCGCTATTGGTTTAGAGCCATAGCATAAGGTCTCACTATGTATCGATAGAATTTCATTTTTCCAAAGAATTTTTTTCGCTGGTCTATTTGTTAGTGAGCAAGAGTAAAGGTAGTCAATAAAAATAACAATAAAGATAACGATAAAAATAAAATAGTAATATAATAATAATAATAATAATAATAATAATAAATGATAAACAATAAATAATTAATATTAATTACGATTAATAAAAAGAAAAAAATAACTAATAATTGATAATGAAAATTAATAAAATTGAAATTAAATTAAATTAAATTAAATTAAAAAATAAAAATAAAATTAAAAAACAATTAACAGTTGAAAGTTGATAAAAAATAAAAACATAAAACCAATTAATAAAAATTAAAAGAAAAATAAAAATAAAAATAAATAAAATAAAATAAAATAAAATAAAATAAAATAAAATAAAATAAAATAAAATAAAATAAAATAAAAATAAATAAAATAAAATAAAATAAAATAAAATAAAATAAAAATAAATAAAATAAAATAAAATAAAAAACAATTAACAATTGATAATAATTATAAAAATCTCTAAACAACTTACTGTGCCATTTCAATATGGAAAGAAAATCAAAACCCGCAAACTAAGCAATAAAAGCAGAAAATATGCTAATATAAACTATAATATAACAATACACTAATTCAAAATAGCATTAATTTAATAAATTATTTATATATTTATTATATGCTAATTAATATCTTTAATATCTTTTCTTAAATGTCAAACTTGCTTATAGTATATAGTTTATTAACTCTCGTTTTTTAATTTATTAAGCAAATTTAAATATTAACTACAGATTTATAGGTGTTTCTACGGTAACTAGACATTTCAGCGAACCTGAAATATAACTATGGTTAATTTATAGCTGATATAATACTATTGATATTATTTGTATAGTTATTTAATGTTTATTATTATTGCTGATATTATTTGTATATTTATTAATGTTTATTACTATTATTTGATATTATAAAGTTTTCATTTTTCATTTTCATCATGTACATTATTAGCTGTATATATTTAATTTAGTTTCATCTTTAAGTTTAGTTTTTTTAACAATCACCATAGTAACCCAATAGTTTAAAGGTGAATCTTTTCTACTTTAACCATCATACAAAATGTCGAGATACGGAAGTGATTTACATACAGTAAAAAGAATCGATAGGCCAAGTGGGTATATCGACAGAAGAGCGGTAGGTAATATATAGTATACAATATACAACAGTAATCTAATTTGTCAGAAAGATAGAACTCCAGTATGGATAAGACTAGCACACTCTACAACTTTGTATGTTGGAAATTTGTCATTTTATACAACCGAAGAACAAATTGATGAATTATTTTCCATGGCTGGTGATATTAAAAGGATTGTAATGGGATTAGATAGATTTGAAAAAACACCATGTGGCTTCTGTTTTGTCGAATACTTTAATCCTATTGATGCCCGTGACTGTTTAAAATATATTTCTGGTACAAAATTAGATGAACGTGTTATACGTTGTGATATTGATCCTGGTTTCCAAGATGGCAGACAATATGGTAGAGGATCCGCCGGTGGTCAAGTACGCGACGAGTTCAGGGACGAGTTTGATCCTGGGCGTGGTGGATATGGTAAGCGAAGGCGAGTGGAGGAGTACTAAGTTTATACATATATTTATATTTATATTTAAACATATATTTATATTTATATTTAAACATATATTTATATTTATATTTAAACATATATTTATATTTATATTTAAACATATATTTATATTTATATTTAAACATATATTTAAACATATATGTAAATTATATGTAAATTATATGTAAATTATATGTAAAAACTAATTGTATATGCAATGCAAAATTAAAAATTAAATGCATCTAATTTAAATGAAATTTAAATGTAAATCAAAGTATATAAAATCCCAGTGTATAATAAACTCAAAGTAGATAATAATCATCGATGTATATTCTTATACGTGCATGTAGTGCATGTAGCGTATAATGTATATTTACATGCAAGTATATATATATGTATATTAAATCTAACTTAAAACTCTACGTTAACTATTTGTTTGTTTACTTGTATACATCTTTACAGCACATACACGTGGCTTATATATTTCTTATACAAACACATTTATTATGCAGACATTTTTTCTTATACACATATATACACACATATATACACATATATATATATATATACACATATATATATATATATATATATACATACACATTTATCATGCATGAATGCATACAACAATTGATCGTATAGTGTACAATCACAATTTTCAACGTAGCACGCGTAATACAACGTAATACACTATAATGCAGCCAGTTGTAGGAAAAAAACATTGAAAAAACCTTCGAAATTTAAATTGCAAACTACGGTACATTGAAATTATAAATCACATGAAATAAATCCTTCTGCTAAAAATTAGTACAAATGTCGGCCGAAATAGTGGAAAATCTACTGCAAAATGGATTTGTAGAATCAGCTCTTTTAGCTGCTCAATTAGCTTTTGCGTCTTCAAAAACAACAACTGAATCAATAATTTCAAGATGCCTATTGGCAAAAGTTCAATTATTCGCAGGAAACATTCACTCTGCTTTAAATTCTTCTTATGCAGCATACAATTTAGCTTCAACTTATACTTCCTTATACACAGTTTCTTGCCAATCTGCCATAATATATGCAAAATCTTCTTTAAGATTACGCTCTCATAAAGGCATTGCGTATAGTCAAATTGAAACTTGTTTAAATCGTTTAATAAATTTACAATCAAGTGGTATTACATTGGATATGAATAATAATAATAATAGTAATAATATAAAGTCTTTCCAGGCATCTTTGTTACTTTTAAAAGCTCAATTATTAGAAACTGGTGCGCCAACTGATGATATTTCAAATAAATCTTCTCGTCCTTTAACTTCTGCAGATGCTGCAAATGCTGCTGCAAATGCCTATTCAGCTGCTCTTGTTTTACAGCCTTATTTATTCGAAGCTATACAAGGTTTAGCTCGTCTTGGTTGTTCTTTAAATATTGAAAAATTATTTGAAAATAACTCTTCTGCAGTGAATCCACATTTAAATGCAACTTCAACTTCAAACTCAAAGTCAAACTCAAAGGCAAACTCAAGTACAAATTCACCCTCTGCTCAACCATATACACCCATTACAAATATAAAAAAACATACCCCAAATACAAACAGTAATGCAAACAGTAATGCAAACAGTAATACAAACAGTAATACAAACAGTAATACAAACAGTAATACAAACAGTAATACAAACAGTACTACAAACAACTTAGCAACAAATCCTACAAATATTAATCTACTTTATAAAAAAATATATTCTGCTGTTCTACATTTATCTAGATATGAATGTCGGGAAACAATATCAACTTTAAACACTCTTCCTAAAAAAATCCAATCTGCAACTCCTATTGTACAATCTTTACTTGGTCGTGCACATTTTGAACTTGTAGAATATGCTGATGCGTTAGTTGCATTTCGTAGATTACGTGGATTAGATCCTATGCGAGCTCGAGATATGGAAATAATGTCAACCTTGTTATGGCATCTTCGTTTATGTCCAGAACTAGCTTATTTATCTCATCAATTAGTTGCTCTTGATAGGGCAGCTCCTGAAGCATGGTGTGCAATTGGAAATGCTTTATCATTAGTTCGTAATCATGATGCAGCAATGGTTGCATTTCAAAGAGCAATTACTCTTGATCCTGAATTTGCATATGCTCATACTTTACTAGGTCATGAATATGTAGCTGCAGATTCCTTAGAGCAAGCTGCAAAATCGTTTAGAACTGCATTACGGGTTAATGTTAGACATTATAATGCATGGTATGGTTTAGGTATGGTTTTCCTTAAACAAGCAAAAGTCTCTGATGCTTACTTACATTTTTCTAGAGCTTACGAAATAAATCCTACAAACTCTGTTTTATTATGTTGTTTGGGAATGTGTCATGAAAGAAAACAAAATCTCAGTGAAGCTCTGGAATATTATACAAAAGCATGTACAGTTCAACCTAAATCTCCATTGGCAAGATATAGAAGAGCTAGGGTTTTAGTTGCTTTAAAAGATTATCCAGCTGCTATTGAAGAATTTTCCTTATTAAAAGTCTTGGCTCCTGATGAAGCAAATGTACATTTTTTATTGGGCTCTGTATATAAGGTGCTTGGCGATAAGAATAATGCTATAAAACATTTCACTACTGCTCTTAATCTTGATCCAAAGGGTTCTCATTTGATTAAGGAGGCTTTAGAATCATAGTTGTGTAGTTAGTTATATGCTTAATTTTGCAAATTACAAATTACAAATTACGAATTTATTATTAATTTGTTTATTAATTTGTTTATTAATTTGTTTATTAATTTGTTTATTAATTTGTTTATTAATTTATTTATTAATTTGTTTATTATTAATTTATTTAATGAATCAGTTAGATTATTTTTTTTCTTTTTTTTTTCTTTTTCTTTTTCTTTTTTTTTTTTTTTTTTTTTTTTTTTTTTTTTTTTTTTTTTTTTTTTTTTTTTTTTTTTTTTTTTTTTTTTTTTTTTTTTTTTTTTTTTTTTTTTTTTTTTTTTTTTTTTTTTTTTTTTTTTTTTTTTTTTTTTTTTTTTTTTTTTTTTTTTTTTTTTTTTTTTTTTTTTTTTTTTTTTTTTAAAAAAAAGTATTTATTTTAATTGTTATTATTATTTAATCTATTGGGTTATTACAATTTAATATATTTATTTTAAGAATTAAATTTAATTTATTTGAATATTACAGACTACAATTTCAGGGGCTATATGTCTGGTATGATGATTTATATAAAAATTACAAATGCAAAATGCAAAATGCTAAAATATAAAAAATTAAAATGCAATAATAAAAAAATACAAAAATATTAAAATACAATAAGTTATAATTACTATACAAAACATAGAAACTCTATAGTTTGTTAATATAGAAAACTGAAATTTAGTTAAGGAAAGCTAAAAAGCAACAATATCAGCTAGTTGCCATGCCAATACTCTCTCGTCTTTTGACAATTAATACAAAAATACAAAAGTACAAAAATACAAATAAAACTGATTGTATTATGAAAAAAAATGCATAAATCAATAAACTATTGTTATAATAGCTTGCTTCACTGTGATTTACTCTGCTACATGCACTTTTTAAAGAAAATTCGCTGTGCAATTAGAAAGTTGACTTGGGAATGCTACTATTCTTAGCTATATAACACCCCCATCTCCATGACAACATTACCCAATTATATTGAATCACCATGACAACCCATACTTTACCCTTAATTATCTTCCCCAGTAAAATCAAAAATTGTTCGAGTCCCAACTGAATTTATTTTATATACTAGGATTGACTTAATTTGATAGTTAATAAATTTATATAGTATAGAACCTCAAAAACATAAAAAAATAATAAAAAAATAATAAAAAAATAATAAAAAAATAATAAAAAATAATAAAATTAAAATTTATGGAAAAAAATATAAAATTAATATCTCTTTATATTTATCTATATTTTGATATTTTTTATTGATTTTTACTAATTTTTATTAATTTTTACTAATTTTTACTAATTTTTACTAATTTTTATCGTTTTTATCCAACCATCTTAAACCGTATTGCAAATGGGTGATGCTGGTTTTTTCAGAAAAACTCAATTTGTTTTAAAGGCAATTACAGCAATTTTAGCAATAATAACATGCGCTTCTTACGGCGTTCTGGCCTCAATCGTGTTACTGCCATTTCGTAAACAAGCATTAGCTCAATATCTTACAGCAAGGGCATACAAATACACATGCATGATCTTTTTAGGGATTAAATGTAAAATCGAACATCATGAAATACTGCAAAATAATGTTGACGCAAGTACTGGGAAAAGATTGCCGAGAGTTATTATTAGTAACCATCAGTCTGAATTGGATATTACTGTGTTGGGTTCGATTTTTGAACCTTATACGGTTGTTACTGCTAAAAAGGAATTATCTTATATACCGTTTTTAGGTTGGTATATGTTGCTATCAGGAACTTTTTTTTTAAATAGAGCGAAAGCTAGTCAAGCTAAGAACACTTTAAAAACTGCTTCAGAAGAAATGAATAAATCAAATAAATCTGTTTTTATTTTCCCTGAAGGTACTCGTTCCTATTCGACTGATCCAAATTTAATTTTGCCTTTTAAAAAAGGTGCTTTTTTTCTTGCTGTGCAATCTGGTGTGCCAATTATTCCTGTTGTTGTGCAAAATACTTCAAAAATTTATTCTCCACGAAACTGGATTTTTAAATCTGGAACGATCCATATAGATGTTTTAGATCCAATACCGACTACGGGTTTAACAAATGATGATGTTGGTCCTTTAACTGAACGTGTTAGAGATTTGATGCTTAATCGTTTACAAAAATTTTCTTCTAATTCGGAACATACTCCTCTTTCTTTACCTCCTTCTTCTTCTCAAACTTCCACTGTAAAACTAGATGACTCTAATATACACGAATCCAGTCGTGGTTCTTCTGCTTCTAATTCGAAAACTATATCTACAACTAACATTTAGACAATGATTTTTATTTTATTTAAAATTTTTCTTTATATTTATATTTTATTTATTTATTAAATTTTTCTTACTATTTATATTTATTTATTTATTATATTTTTCTTAATATTTATATTTATTTATTTATTAATTTTTTTCTTCATATTTATATTTTATTTATTTAAAATTTTTCTTTATATTTATATTTTATTTATTTATTAAATTTTTCTTACTATTTATATTTTATTTATTTATTATATTTTTCTTAATATTTATATTTATTTATTTATTAAATTTTTCTTATTATTTATATTTATTTATTTATTAATTTTTCTTCATATTCATATTTATATATATTTCTATTTACTTTTTTAGTTTGTGTATTTAATTTAATTTTAATTAATTCTGATACTAAAATTTCAATTTTTACATTTACTAATTGTTGATATTGACCTGCATTTAAACTATTATTATAAGCCATCTAAAATTATATATGTTAATTTTCAAATCTATTTTCATGACTGTGACACAAAATCATCTGTAAAATTTTAAAAAAAAAGAAATTCATAAACCAACTAGTGTACTTGTACTGGGATAAATAATTACGTTGTAAATACGAAAACCGATCTTTCTTAAATCAAATTCGTACTGTGTAATCAAATGATCGAAGGGAGTAGAAAATTGTGAAAGGTTTAAAGTACATCAAAATGACAGGAAAACGATCTAGAGAAGAAAACAATGTGTCGAGTAAAGAAGATAAATTTAAAAGGAAGCTTAAACAAAAAAAAATTTTACAAGAATATGAGTTGCTTAATGATTTACCACCAAGCAATGATTATTATACATCCTCATATCTACATCTAAACAACTTATTTTCAGTATCAATTTCTCCTTGCAGAGATGACGATAATAATAATAAAAATAATAACGACTTAAATGCAGGGATTTCAAATGGGCTAATCGCAACAATATCCTCATCCGATGGTGTATGTAAATTTTGGAAAAAAACCGGCGCAAAAACAGGCGAAATTACTTTTTTAAAACAATATAAAGTTTTACCAAAGAATGAAGAATTGATATCTCCAGGCGGTATTTTTAATGATACAGGAAATTTATTTGCATATGCATCAGCATATTCCTTAAGAGTGGTTGACACAATCAATTTAGATATGAGCTATATAGGAAAAACAAATTTCAAAATTGGGAATATTTGCTGGATACATTCCCAGGGCATAGATCCATCTTCAATTCCGTTGTTAGCTGTTTCTGACTGTAACTCACCAAGTATTTATATTTATGATCCAACTTTCGATCTCAATGTGCCTTTGGGTATTGTATCTGTAAATAGGTCATCAATAACTTCAATTGTGTATTGTGCAATTCATAATTCTGTTATTACTACGGACAAATCTGGTATGATCGAGTATTGGTCTCCTCCTCAGATTTCGGATATTGATAACGACTATAATAAGAATAAAAATGACTTAATCTCTTCAAATCCAGCAGTTAAAAATTTGAAAGTTGAAAATCCAAAAAATATTTTCGAACTTAAATCTCAAACTGATTTATATGATGTTGCTAAATCAAAATCTTATGTTACCTTTGCCGCTGTGGATTCTCATGGAAAGTTTCTTGCTTGTTTTTCTTTTCCTGATAAACATTTAAGAATATTCGCTTTTAAATCTGGGAAATTATTGCATGAATTCAATGAATCCACTGATCAAAATGCTATTATTGCTTTAGAAGGGTATGAAAAACAGCTCGATTTAGAAGAAAACCAAAACCAATCTGATGGTCAAAATGAAAATAATAACCAAGATGGTCAAAATGAAAATAGTAACCAAGATGGTCAAAATGAAAATAGTAACCAAGATGGGCAAAATGAAAATAGTAACCAAGATGATCAAAATAAAATTACTCAAATCAATACCAACTTAAAAAGAAAACCAGTAAACAAAAATAAATTGTTGGAAAATTTTAAAAAAGAGCTAAATAAAAAAATACTTTTAGAAAAATCAAAACTTGATCAGGACTCTGAGTTTTCTTTTGCCTTAAGAAAAAATAGCACACTTTTATTTGATCATTCTGGTAACTATTTAATATTTGGTAGTCTAGAAGGTATTAAAGTAATTAATGTACATACGGGTAAATGTGTACATTCATATGGACGAAAAGAAAAACTTAGATTTGTATCATTAGCATTATATTCTGGTCCACTTGATCCGGTCCTGGCATCTACTCCAATGTCAATTACTCAGGCAACGATAGAGAATTCAAAACTGAAAACAGCTAGAGTACTAGATCCTATTCTTTTATGCACTGCCATTGATTCGAATAGATTTTATTTGTTTACAAAAGAACAAATTCCCCTTCTTTCTTCTGGTGAAGTATCTATGGAATTTCTTGCAAATAGAAACATTATGAATGAAGACATCTCAAAACTTATAGATTCAACAGAAAAATCAAAAACCAAAACAAGATCACTTTTAAATAATACACAAGAGACTTTTAATAGAGGTTTATCACCAACATTATTAATGCATGGTGCATCTAATAAAAATGGAATAAAATATGCTACTCTTCATACTTCAAAAGGTGATATTCGAATTAGATTATATGATGTCGAAGCACCAAAGACAGTAAAAAATTTTATTCTTTTATCCAAAAGAGGCTATTACAATCATGTTATATTTCATAGAGTAATTAGAAAATTCATGATTCAAACTGGTGATCCAGATGGTACAGGAAATGGTGGCGAATCTGCATGGGGTGGATATTTTGAAGATGAATTCTCTCCAGAATTAACACACGATCGTCCTTACACAGTATCAATGGCAAACGCTGGTAAAGGAACAAATGGATCTCAATTTTTTATCACTACTGAAAAAACTCCTTGGTTAGATAATAAACATACAGTTTTTGGTAGGGTAGTAGCTGGAATGGATGTAGTTCATATTATAGAAAATGAAAAGACTGATAAAACTGACAGGCCATTAGATCCTCCTGAAATATTATCTGTTACAATTACATAATATCTAATAATTTGGAAAAATAATAAAAATGATAAAAAAAAGTTACTGAAAATATCAAACATAATTTTTTTTAAAAAGTAATAATAAAAACAAATAATCTTTGTCTAAATAAATAAAAATTTGAATAATTTCTTTAAACCAAAAAAAGTGTAAAACAGAAAAAAAAAAATATTTACATTAAAGTAATTCTTCCACCAACATCATTTGAGGCAGTTCCAGAAGGCATATTTGCATCCCGACCATTGCTAAATTTGGTGTATATTTTTAAAAGACGGGTGTATTCCTGCTCAGATAAGCTCGGTCTTGTGGATTCCAATGCGTGCTTAACATGTATAGATTTGACAACAGCAATGATGTTACTATTTGATGCTGGTTTATCACCAATAGATATTTCATTAGAAATTGCAAGTTTTCTTTCGTGAATCGGAAGAAATGACTCTTTAATATTTTCATTACGTCTTTCTAACTCAGAGTTTAATTTTTCAAGCTTAATCTTAAGAGACAAATCAGCAGTTCTATCAGTGTTATTTTTAATTTTATTTACATTAGGACATATAACAACATGATCAGTTGATGACTCGCTCATTTTAGTGGAGAAATCCTCATCTAAATCTTTTTCCATTTTTAATTTGTCCAGTTTTAGTGCATCGTGTACTGCTTCAAGATAAGCATTATACATAAGGGCTCGCAAGTCAGCACCTGTAAACCCTTCTGTTGCTACCGCAATTTTTTTTAGTACAATTCGAGAATCTATATTAACTTTGGAATCACTACCTTTTTTATTTAAATTTTGTTGTTCTTTAGTTAAAAACGGCTTGCCATTTTTATCTCTAGATACAACTGTTGTAATAGCGCGCAGAATGTCCTCTCGGTCTTCAACAGTAGGCATGTCACATAAAAGACTCTTGTCTAATCTTCCAGGTCTAAGTAGCGCTGGATCTATAAGATCAGGACGAGACGTGGCAGCAAGAACGTATACACCTTTTGCAAGCCCTTCAGCACCATCTAAAACAGTAAGCAGTTGGTTTACTACACGATCAGTTACTCCAGTAGAATCATGACCTCTTCGTGGTGCAATAGAATCAAATTCATCAAAAAATAAAAGACAAGGCTTTGCTCCGGTTGCCCTTGCAAAGAGATCACGCACAGCACTTTCACTCGCACCAATATACTTGTTAAGTATTTCAGGGCCTTTAATAGAAATAAAATTTAATCCACATTCACGCGCCACTGCTCCAGCTAGCAAAGTCTTACCACATCCTGGATATCCATATAAAAGAAGACCTTGACGGAGTCGAAGAGGGGATTGCGAAAATACAATTTCATACTTAGTAGGCCATTCAAGTGTTTCGAGTAGGGTTTGCTTAACTTTTTTTAGTCCACCAATATCTGCCCAATTGGTTTGGGCAGGTTTGTCAAGTTTAACTCCGCGTAAGCTAGCGGGGGTATATTTTGAAATAGCATTTTCAAAGTCTTCCATTAATATATTATCTATTATTCCACGCTCGCCGTTACTTTGATTTTCTTGTTCTATGCTATTTTTTGAAATCGCATCATCTCTAGGTTCAGAAAGCGATAAAGCTGATGACAGTGATGGAGTGGAATTTGCAATTCGAACGGCAGCTTCATTTTTAACTTTATCAATCAAAGTATGAATATCATTAGCGGAATAACCTTCCATCAAACTGGATAAATAGAGAAAATCTATATTTTCTGAAATAGTTTCTGTCAATTTTTGTGCTATAATAGACTCTTTAAGGATTTTACAACGTAACTTCATATCTGGGGGTGGAATATTAATTAAGTCAAAAAATATACGACCAAACGTAAAAAACGAAGGATTAAGCGATGACTTTGATTTACAAGTGGCAATGATTCTTATATCACGAGTTTCTTTGACTTTATAATAAGTATGAACAATAATATGAGTGAGCATATCAATTCGCATGGATTCAGAAGAGGGCTCACCAGACTCATCAGAACTGGCAGGAATTAATTTATCTAAGTCATCTAAAATAAGTAAAGCAGGGGCACGAAAAGAAGCTGAATATAGAGCACGTTCAAAAGAATCTCGAATAGAGGATATTCTCTCATTTTTACGACCAGAACATTTAAATCCTTCCACATATATACCATCTAAATACATTTGCCGAGAGAGCCAAGTCAGAACCTCTGTTTTCCCACTTCCTTGTGGGGCAGTAATAAGGGTGGGAATACCTAAGCGTGCGTTTTTAAGAACGAGTTCAAAAATATCGTCTATTCCAACAAGATCATGAATGATTGCTTTAGAATTAGTATTAGGACGAGCAGATACAACAGGCCAAGTTGGAGTAAAGTCATTTACTTGGTCTATCAATTTTACTGAATTTGTCGGAAGTATTTTCAGTTGAAGTTTGTCAATTGCAGAAGTATTAAATATAGCCCAAAGATCATCTGAATCCAATTTTCTTTCAATATCTCGATTGATTCTGGTTTTAGGGTCTGTAACGGAATAAAAATATAAGTATGCCCCTTTTTGAAAGCCAGGTTGATTATTAAGAGGAGGTAAACGCAAACCATTAAAAAGAGGTTGATTTAGAATTCCCATAGTTTTCAGCATTAGTTTTAAATGGTCAGAAGATATTATATTAGGATTTGAGGTATTATTATTATTATTATCATTATCATTATCAGGTTCAACGTTTTTTAATTTATTATTTGGATTATTTTTAATTTGTTTAGTTTTTTGTGTTGAATTCGAAGCAGAATCTAAATTAGAGTTTTCAATAGGATAAATGTATAAAGTCTTTGGTAGTGAAGAAATAGGCTTTGGAGCTGGTTTTAAAAAAACTTTGAAACCGATAGTATTTGACACTTTAAGTAAACTGACAAGAAATGGAGATAAAAGAACATTATATTTTGGTACATCACTAGCATATACAACACTTACTATAGAAGATTCAGCAGGAGCAACTATAGGAAGTGAGGAGGGAGGATCATTTTCTTGTGAATTTGAAAGGGATTGGGGACGAACAATAGAAATTCTGAGATATTGTATATTTTGTAAACAAGGAGGGAGACTATTTTTATTTACGTAAATAGCAAGATCCAAAAGTTTATTAAAGTTGACTAAATTATGATAATTCTCACGCAAGAAGGAGTCTAATGCAGGATTTCCATAATTTTCGTAAAAGAATGAAACAAGATAATTTTCACGAATTTTCCGAGGAATGTGTTTAAAAGAAGGATGGGAGGCAGGGATTCCACGTAAGATAACTGAATCATAGTTAGGTACAGCAGGAAGTTTTGGATCTACTGGATAATGAGAAGAAGCAGATGAACTTCTTCTTCTATTTTTATTTAATTTTTGGCGTACTTTTGGGGCAATACTAACCTCAGTTGCGGCAGTTAATTTTGCAAATTCTACCGGAGAAGGTGATGAAGAATCAGTTTTAATAGAAATAACTTTTAATTTTGCAAATGATGAACTAGACACATATACAGAAAGGATTTGATCCGGATGAAGAGCTCTTATCTGAGAAAGCATATTAGTTTCCAAATATTGTGCATGTAATTCTATTAGTTCCCAATCTGAGGGGGTTAAAGGTTCTAAACTAACAGAGTCAGCAATTGGATATGAGGATGTGTAAAGGGACACCGAAACTGATGAATATTCCCCCAAATTAATCGATTCTGCAAAGGATTGGTCAATTTCTATTATGGAGTCAGATAGCTTATTTTGGACAGACTGTTTCCCAAACGAGGCCAAGGAAAACAAAAACGTAGACGGAGAAGAAGAAGACGGTGAAGAAGAGCTATTAGGCTGATTAGAATTAGGAATTACAGTAGAAGAAGAAGTCATTCCCGACCAGCCGACATACGTTTTCAGTTTTTCTTTCCCTTGAGGAGAATCATTTTTGGGCTTATTTTTACCAAACAATGGGTTTTTCCACTCTAAGGAAACAATTACATTTTGCGTAATTATGTCAGATGAGCTTAGTATGGAAACTAAACTTTGCGGCAAATTCACAAATCCAGAATGCGAATGGTTGTAAACAACAGTATTTATAGAGCTTGCCATGTGGAATGAATGCAATATTTTCTCCTAAGTAAACGCAAAAAATAAATGCAAACCTTTTTCTAAGTAAACAAATATCAACAAATAAATGGTAATAAGTAAAACAAATGCAATCTTTTCTCTGCTAATTAAATGCAATCTTTTCTTTGCTAAGTAAATGCAATCTTTTCTTTGCTAAGTAAATGCAAAAGTAAGTAAACAAATAAATGCAAACCCTTTTTTTTCCTCCAAAGTGAATGCAATAAATACAATATTTTCTGCAAAAATAAATGCAAAAATAAATGCAATCTTTTCCTACGTAAACAAATATCAACAAATAAATGTTGTGTTATTTTTTCTTAGAGTATAGACAAGAAAAGTGAATTGCTATTAATGAATAATTTATTATTCATTAATTAGTAAATAGTAATAAATTTATTATTCATTAATTAGTAAATGTTAATAAATTTATTATTATAATTAATTTATTAATTAGTAAATAGCAATAATAAGTGTAAACAAACAGCAACCAAATAATCAACTAATAGTCATAATAAACCCATACAATAAACACAGCAATTGAGGAGATGAAGACAGATAATTGATATTGCTTCGATAATAGTATAGTATAGTGAATTAAAATAATATTATTATTATCAATATGAAGTGATGTGATGTGATGTGATGTGATACACTTGGTTAAATTTCTCTTTTCCTTTTTTCCTTTTTCTTTTTCGCTTGTTTACCTACTTGGTATATTAATTAGATCTGCTCTATGAACCCTTAAATTTTGCTTGACAAGTGAGCGTTATAGGGTAAAGTTGAATAATATATGTTGTCATGGCAGCCTTCGTATTAAAGATTCGCTAATAAGTATGCGCCGATAACCGAGTAAAGCGAATACGATCTAATTGTCTGCAATGTCTGCAATGTCTGCAATGTCTGCAATGTCTGCAATGTCTGCAATGTCTGCAATTACTGTATGTATAATGGAGGGGAGAAATACGGAGAGGGAGAAGGGTAACAATAGTGATAATAGTAAAAATATAATAATATAATAATAATAGTAATAATATAATAATAATAGTAATAATATAATAATAATATAATAATAATATAATAATAATATAATAATAATATAATAATAATATAATAATAATATAATAATAATATAATAATAATATAATAATATAAGAATAATATAATAATAATAGTAATAATATAATAATAGTAAAAATAATAGTAATAATAACAATAATAACAATAATTATAATAATAGTAATTTAATAATAATTATTACGTAATAAGAATAATAACAATAACAATAATAATACACCAATAACATAGCAACATATCCATATCACACACATCACACTTTCTTAGCAACAGTCTAAGCAAAGCGGAGAAGTAATCACGTGATACACATTTATACTAAATTAAGTTGCTGCAGTAAAGAGCCGAAAACCGTTTATCCGAGGATTAGTAATCCACCCACCGAAACGCCAATCAGCCAATCATATGTCTCAGCCTATTTAAGTTTACTAGAACATTTTGCTACCGTATAGTATTACTAAGCTATTACGACGAATTAATTAATTAATTAATGAACATCCCCTCAGCTTGTCTTATATATAGTGTGATAGTGATAGTGATAGTGATAGTGGTAGTGATAGTGGTACCATACATTTAATAAATAATAATAAATAACAATAAATAATAAAATCTATTTATAACTATTTACAACTACTTTTGCAAATAGAGGGAATAATAAAATTTTCCAATATTTATAAATAGCAAGAGGAGGATAGGAAATCGAAAATATAAAATAGCAATAAAATAATAAACCAGCAATAAAATAACACTATCATTATAAAAAAATAATAAAAAACAATAAATTATACTACAGTATAAAAATTTAAATTCTCTTTTCTTGATTACTAATTACACTTTGATCTTTCTTTAAAATTCTATTCTAATGACTTTTAACAGCAACAACATCAACAATGGGAACAGTGGCAACAATGGCAACAGTGGCTACAATGGCAACAGTGGCAATTCGGATTTGTTTACTAATCTTAATTTAGATTATGCATTTACCACGCTTGAATCTCTATACTCCATAAACTGGCCGGATGTCATTGCTTCCGGCCCAAAGAGTTTGGATAGATGTCTGCAGTCGATAAACGGCAGCGTTAATTCTAGTGCTAATACCAATTTCTCTCTTTGTCCTCAGCAAATTGCCGAAATTCTCCGTCCCTTAGCCGACATATACATTGCCGATTATATCACCAGCAACAACAACAATAACACAGAGAAAACAGGAAATACAGAGAATACAGAGAATACAGAGAGTACAGTTAAAAATGAATGCAAATCTATTGTTATGATAAATGTGGCAAGGATCATCCAAACTCATCCCCCTGGAAACAGCTATTCGCTTTTGTTATTCTATTCGAAATTTTTATCTGTTTTAGTTGCTCCTTCTACGAATAATATTTATCTTATTTCCTCAATATCTTTTCTTATTACGGCCGCTTCTGGCTCAAATGAAGCTCAACGTGCTTTAACCGATTCTGTGCAATCTTTGTTTACGAATTATGATTCGAAAGCACACCATTCTATTATTGCGGCTTTGGTTTTATTGACTGCTTTGTTTTATACAACTCCCACGGTAGCTACTCAGATATTATCTTCCAATGTTGATTTCCCTAGTAAACTTCAAAAATTAAATGGTTCTCAAAATTTAATTCTTCCAACTTTGGAAATGCTATCGTCTGCTTGTGTTTCTCATGCTGGTCGTAGTGCTGTACTCACCTTATATCATGGTTTTCTTTTTAATTCTTTGTCTTTTTCTTATTCTTACTCTTCAGAATATTTCTTATTAATCAGATCTATCGCTTGTACTGTTTTAATTAAATCTTTTCCACAATCTGTAGCAACTCCTACTCCTTCTTCTCCAGCGGAAAAACAGAAATTAATTCAAGCTGCTCAAGCTCAAATGTTTGAATTATCCGCTGTTTTAGTAGACATTGTTTTATCTTTTGGTGACCACAAAAACAATAATAATATTAATAATAATAACAACAACAATAATTACCCAGTACACGACGCAAATGAATACCTCGCAAATTCATTAGAAGGATTGGCTTATGCTTCATTAAACATACCCATAAGAAAAGAAGTTGCCGCAAATCATACTCTATTGTCAAAATTAGTATCCTTTTTAGCAAATTCAAAAACTATACACTCTTCTGTATTATATGGTTCTCTAGTCATTTTTGAAAATTTAACTAGAATGGAAAATACACAAAATGAAGCCGCATCTGCTATGCAAAAACTTAAAGCATATGCTGATGCTGCAACTGCTGCTTCCAATGGAACACTTTTAGCAGAATCAACAGAAGAAGTCATTGAAAGATGTCGTAAAATTTCTCTTGACCATCAATCTTTAATTCCTTCTTTAATTTCAATAGCAACTAATACATCTTCATCACGAATCATTTCAAAATCTGCTTCAATACTTTCAAATCTGAGCTCTTGCAAAGATCTTAGAGCAATATTACGGGAAAGCGGCGCTTTACGAGTATTGACTGCTGTCTCTATTTCTGGTTTCGAACCAGATGATATTTCCGCTTTCTCTTCTTCTTCTTCTTCTCCTTCTCCACCATTATCATTATCAAATAATAATAATAACCATAATGATAAAAATAATAATGATTATAACAAAAGAAATGATGATGAAGCTATTATTTCAAAAAAATTCTCTGGTCTTTCTTTCAAAAACAGAACAAGTTCAATGTCTTCTGTTTCATCAAATTCTTCTTCCACTTCAATGTCTTCACCTTCTCTCGGTAATCATCAAAATACTAATGAAAAACGCAATAATACTTCAATTGCTACAGTAAATGATGCAATAGTTGCAACCCGTGGTCTTGCTCGTATTGCAATTTCATCTGATCCAAATTTTATTTCAGTTCCAATAGCTGTGACTATAAAGCCACTTATAACTTTATTAACTCTTGCTGAAGGTACATTTACAGATAATGAAACATATTTATCAAATAATTTCAACCCCGAGGATTTAACCATTCAAGATGAATATGATTGTTTACTTGCACTCACTAATATGGCAATTGTTCCCTCTGCTGCTACTGCTATAGTTAATGGATTGCACAACACTATTGATTCACTTCTTTTATCAACAGATAGACCATCATTACAAACGGCTACAGTAGAATTGGCTTGTAATTTGGTTTCTTCTCCAGCTGGTGCTGCATTTTTCTTAATTGGTTCAACTTCGAAAACTCGTAACTTAAACTCTTCTACATCCTTATCATCTTTAACAAGTGCTGCATCTTCGCGTGTTAATTCGTCAAACAATTTATTAGATCAGAATAATTTAACAATGTCAAGCGGAGTTGAAAATAATGGAATAAATATAGAAAGTGCAATAGAAGAAGAACGTAGGAAACAACAGAAGGAAATGATTCGTAGTGCAAGAACTAGACTTGGAATTCTTGTATCTTTATCTTTGTGCAAACGTGATCGTGCAAAGGAAGCAGCATTAGGTGCACTTGCAACTTTGGTAATTAGATGGGCTTCAGGGTGGAAAGCAATTATTAGACTACGAAATGAAAATGGGCATCATGTTGCAGTTGAAACACTTGTTAAATGTATGGAAAGGATTGAAAATGATCCACCTAGTATTAAGATTCGTTTAGTTGCTTGCTTTCATGCGTTAATTCTATCTGGAGGTGAAGAAGCTCATACTGCAGTATTGAATGCTGCAAATGGGAAACCAGGATTAGTTGCTATTTTAAGAAAGGCAATAGAATCAGTTCGTGATAATCCAACTACAGCTGATCTTGTTTCAGATCTCATTGAATTAGTTCATGTTTTTGTTTAATAAATTGTAACTAATTGTAACTAATTATGTTTTTTTCTTTACTTTTTTTATTTTTTTGTAATTGTATTTTCTTTTCTTTCTGAGTATCTTGATACGACCAATTATAGATTTTATTATTTTTAGCTATCGTTACTTTTCTGGTTGTCCTGTTATTTTATGTGGTTTTATTTATCCCATTTAATATATTTTAATACATTTTACCTATTTACATATTTACATATATTTACAGCACTAAAGGAGAAATAAAGAACAATTTATTAGAATTTATTTATCTACTTTATGTGCTTATACCAATCAATTTTAATCGCATATTTTTATAAAAAAATTTACAAAAATTGTAAATCAATCGCAGTGTGTTGTATCTGTTTTAATTTTTATTTTTTTTGTAATTGACATTAACTTTTTATAATATTGTTCATTTTCTTCCTTGGTTCATAAATCTGTTTGGTTGCTATGGGATATTTTCTTCTTTTTATATATACCAAAAGCGAAAGAAAATCTAACAATTGGAAATCTCAAAATCTTTAAAACCCAGAACCCTTAAATATTAAAAATAAAATCTTTAAATTCTAACCTTGAAAGACAAGGAAGGTCTATGAATATAGTATAGTATAGCATATATAGTATAGCATATATAACATAGTATAGCATATATAACATTGTATAATATAACATAGCATTTAAAATGAATCTCAATCAATCGTTAAGAATTACGCGTGGATATAATTTAAAATTAAACAGTTTAAATTTTCAAAATTTTAAAAGCCAAATTGTCTTAAGGAGAAACTTTAGTGGATCAATTAATAAAAAATTTCCAAATAATCACAATAATAATAACATTAATATTCAAGATGTTGTTAACAGGTATATGAGTAAAGAAAATGAAAAACATATTAATATGTTGTTAGAAAAATATCCTGCTAATATTGTTGAGGCTATTTTAATTGCAGAAAAATCTATCGATCCTATTGATTTTGCTAGTCGGAAAGCTCAACAAACGGAATTTGGACCGTATTATGTTGATGATTTTTTAAAAAAAGATATATTATTTGATTATGATGATTTCGACTCTTCCTCATCTTTTCTTAACCCGTTAAAAATACCCCGAACTGATTTAGGGGGACTTGCTGATGCGATTAATAGTAATAACAATACTAATAATAATAGAAACTCGTCATCAGCAGCTGCAGGTGAAGCCCAAAAGCAAATTAATAGAATTGCAGGAAAACTACGTACAGATCCTTCATATATTAAAAATTTACGTAGCTCATTCTTATTACAAACGAAAGTTGCTCATCAAACAAGATTAGGTAAATTGCGTTCCTATTTCGTTATGACTGCTGTTGGTGATCAGAATGGTACTGTTGGTGTAGGTATTGGAAAAGATAGAACGGCAATGGATGCTGCAATTCGTAAATCATTTTCAAAAGCTGTTACAAATATGGTTGCTATACCAAGATATGAAAACAGAACTATATATAATACAATTACTCATAAAAATGGTGCAGTAAGACTTACATTAAGACCAGCTCCTCTTTCTCATGGTCTTAGAGTAAACCATGTTATTGCTGAAATATGTAAATGTGCTGGTATTAGTGATTTAACTGGAAATTTATATAAATCTACAAATAAAATGAATGTAGCTTATACAACTATTGATATGTTAGCAAATAAGCAAATTCTCCCTGAACATGTAGCTTTCTCTAGAGGAAAAAGAGTTATAGATATAAGGGAACTTTATTTTTCTTAATTTATTAATTTATTTTTGAATATTTTATTTAATGTATATAGTGTATCTAAGTAAAAAAAATAAAATAATTATCTACTATTTATTATCTATAATATAATATACATATAATTTATCCACCTTTTAATTAATTCATTATTCATTATTTGCTACTTATTATTTATTATGTATAAATTCGATATTCAATAACTACTAGTTATTATCATAATATGATACATATTACTGCTCAGCAGCAAGAGATTCTTGTAAAAAAATTGAATATACTGAAGCTTTCATTAATGTGAAAATTAATGCTGTTTTTTGCTCTAATGAACGTAATTCTTCAATTAATTTTTGTGATGATATTTGATTTAATTTTTCAATTAATTTTGAAATCTAAAAAGTTTATATAGTTAGAAATATAGATATTGGCAAGTATCGAACAATAAACAATAGACAAACAATAAAATATAATAATTTAAACGTTAAACAATTTAAACGTAAAACAATTTAAACGTAAAACAATTTAAACATAAAATAAGTTGATTCAGTTTTATTAAAAATTCGTAAAATATATTTACTTACCTCATCCAATTTATTAGAAAGATCCTTATATTCCTTTAAAAGTTCTTTTTCAACATCACGTATTTGTTCTTCAGACATTTCTCACAATAACGATAATATAAAACTACCGTTATTATGAATTAATGTATTTTTTTTTTTTTTTTTTGCTTTTGTTGCTTTTGTTGCTTTATAAATATTTGGTGTTTAACTTTTAATCAGAAGAGATGTATGAACGAATTATTTATTTATTATATAAATAATAATATTTTTTTTAAGTTTAGTATATTATACCATTTTACAAGTATTTAATATAATAATTGATGAAAGCAATACAAAATGTTAAATAAAAAACTACAAACTAATAAATAACAACATTCAAACATAAGTAATAAAAATAGAAATAGAAATATAAGATAAAAGCAGTTAATAAATAATAAATAAATATAAAGCACAATAATTATTCCATAAAAGAAAGCATTAAATCATAATAAATAGATAAATAAAATAACCTCAAAATGTTCTTAGCTCTAGACTGATAATAAAAAAAAAAATTTAAAACTTTTTTATATTATTCATTAGTTTATTTATAATTTGAGTTGTAAGAATTCAAAGGCGTAGAAGTGCTATGCGGAATAAAAGGCACTGAACCCATCAAAGAAGGTTTGGTATTATTATTATTATTCTCATCCTTGCTATCATTATTACTATGAATGTTGTTATTATTCATGTGGTTAATATTATGATTGTAATTTGTATTAAGAGCAGTTGTATTAGAATTGGGTAATGATATTGGCATAGCCCAAGATTGTAAAATTGGGTTCAATTCATGCCTTACATTGCTCATCATATCTTTACCTTGATTCTGTTTTGGAAAAGATGCATATTTAAAAGGATTTGGATAATCATTAACATGAACAGGTTGACAATTCATATTGGTTGATCCATTTAAATAATTCATATTTGCTGAATTCTCATGGGTATAACCAACCCTTGAAATAGAAGGGGAAGCTACTCTTGGACTAGGAGTAGAATGCTTATTAATAGTCTCATTTTCGGGTATAATCCTTTGAAGTCTAACATCAGATTGTAATGGTGTAGTACTTCTTAAATCAGATAAATCAGAAAAATAATCGTTCAAGGGAGGGAAATTTAAAGGTGGAAATTGATAATGAGGTAATTTCGGTTGGGGTAAAGAATTGTTATAATTGTCTCTTGAAGCGGAATATAGACTATGGGATTTAAAGGAAAAATCAGGTTGTGGTATCATATTTCGTATTTCAGATGAAGGTATAGATTGAATACTATTAATAGGGGTATTAAATAATGAATTACCATCAAATTCAATTTTATTACTACCTCGTTTCGATTTTGAACCTGGCTGGGAACAAAAACTTGTGGAACGTTTTCTTTTTCCCAAACTCATATTCAATGCGCCTTTCCAGTTGATAATTGAAGAAATAGATGTTGAAGATGTAGGGGTTGAAATTTTGGAATTAATTTTGTTACTTTTTGCGCAAGATTCAGAATCAGAAATCATAGAATCAGGAGTTGGTATTGTGTTTAATGGATCTGTACTTCTTGTAGATAAATTTGATACCCTCATCAATAGAGCATTACCTTGAATTTCATTTAAACCTTCTAATTCTTTTTGAAGTTGAATTCTTTGATCATTTTCCCAAGATACTAATCTAGCATTTACTTCTTGTTTAATTCGTCCGGGAGTCCAATCAGGATTTTCCATATAAATTTGTTTAGCTTCTTTTGCTCTCTTTCTAGAATGTCTTGTTCTATATTTTGTTCTGATTCGAGAGGAGAGAACGTTACGAGATATCTCGTCAGAAGACATTGGAATTATTTCAGTTCTATTTTTTGTTGCACTATAATTTTTAGATTTTAGTTCTTTATTTTTCATGGTTTTTGGTGTATAATCAGTATCAGTATTATTATAATCATCAGCATCATTATTTTTTTTGAGACTTTTTTGTGTTCGAGGAGTGAGAGGTAGTTTCTTGTTCGGAGATTTAGCATTAGATTTGTTTCCAGAATCTAAATAGTTATTGGTATTAGTTAAGTTTGAATTTTGAGATTGTGGGGTATTATTATTAGAATGAGATAAGATAGGGGTATTTGAGTGTTGAGTATTGGATATTTGGAAACTTGGCTGACTATACTTATAATTTGAGGTATTAAGTGGAGTAGAATGTTCTGGGAGAAATGGCGTCTTATTTATATTATTATCATTACTCTTGCTGCACTTGTTTTTATTGGTATTTTCATTAGTGTTATCAATATTAGTATCATTATTGGTGTGATCAACTTTTACTGAATTATAATTGTTATTATTCAAATTTAAAGAACAGGAGTTTTCACATGAATTTGAATCACTAGAATTTGTTCGCAAAATAGTTTCCTTAGTATCGGAATTTGAATTTGAAGGTGCAACAAACGATTTACAGGTATTTGTGATTTCTGTAAAACAATAATTATCAGAGTTAGTTGGTTTTACTTTAATGTTTGATTGAGAGTTATTGTTTAATTTTTGGTTTCTTTGACTATTTAGTTTATTGTGTAATTCTAATATCATAGGAAAAGCATCTAAAGCATTATTTGCAGAAGAAGTATTAATAGTGTATTCCATTGGAGAAAGATCATCATAAGGATTATTTGGTTTCTGAATATTATTGTTTTCCTTTTGCAAGTTTGTTGTAGATTTTTTGGACATTTTGTGCAAATAGTATAATGTATTTGCAACTAAAAAGATGAAAAGGTGAGTATGTGAGAAAAGATGGTTTAATGTGTAGTTCCTTCCAAGTTATATGAATGATTAGATTGAAAAAAAGTATCGGTGCAAAGGACTTGAAGTATAAAGTATCAATATAGACACGAATTCAAAGGTGTAAATGATTAAAAAAGGTCGTATGAATATGAAAACAACAAGGACTAAGCTTGTGGTTACAACTGTATGGAGTCAATATTTTATATTTAACAAATCTAGGTCTTGTCAGTCGTTTGTTATTTGAAGTCTTGATAAGTAAACTTATTATTTAAGCTGTTTTAATAAAATGAGCAATCCTGACTGTAAGTTGCTCTTCTCGTATTATTATTTTAGAACAACAAAGCGTTTTTTTAAGTATATTATTTCAAATATCCTATATAAAAAGAAGGAAGTTTTTATAATAATATTAAGAAAATAGAAAATAAAATGTTTGTAGAAAAAAAGAAAAGTTTTTTTGTCAAATGTAATGAAAACAGCGAAACAGTGCAAATAAATAGTCTTACAATGGGTAAACATATATGCAGATTTTTTAAATAATTTGTTTATTGTTTTGTTTACTTTGTTGCTTTGTTTACTTTATATGCCTTGTATGTGTATATGCACATATATATATGTGTATATATATGTGTACATATATGTTTATATATATATGTATATATATATGTATATATACGTTTATATATATGCTTATATATATACGCTTATATATACACATATATAAACATATATATATACATATATATATAAACATATATGTATTTTATGTATATATGTATATAAATAAATATAAATGCGTATATGTTTATTTATTTATGTTTATATATATATACATGCTTAATATATATGTGCTTATATGTGCACAGTGCACATTCATGTCCTTCAAACCCATTGGCATCACAAACCCATTGGAATCATATAAATAGAATTGGGTATGTATGTATGCATGCATGTACCATTAATACATATATAAATGCATAAATAAATACCATTAATTCCTAACAAACAAATCTCCCTCCATATTTTCACTATCATATAACAATATAATAAATATATGATAATAATATAATAATATAATATAGTAATAAACACTATTTACAATAAATGCTATATAATATTTTTAATATACCGGTATTAGTATAATATGATATAATATAATATAATATAATAATATAATAAATATAATATAATAAATATAATATAATAAATATAATATAATAAATATAATATAATAAATATAATAAATATAATAAATATAATAAATATAATAAATATAATAAATATAATAAATATAATAAATATAATAAATACAATAAATACAATAAATACAATAAATACAACAAATATAATAAATAAATATATGATAATATAATAATATAATATAGTAGATCATAAACCTAGTCTATGATATGTATCCTCAAGGCTTCTTTTTTGACAATTTAACAAGACTTTCAGCCATGTTAGTTACCATAGTAAATAGATGATTTATACTCGTTTATTGGACAATTATTTTAAATTCAACCCTTATAAGGTCTATCTACATAGAGCGATATAAGTTAAAATACCACAAATACATGCAGTAATAATTTATTTTATTTATTACAGTATTTCTTTTATTAGTAGTGTTATTTTATTAAGCGTTTTTGCGTTTTTCGTTTTTGCGTTTTCGCATTTTTCGTTTTTGCTTTTTTGCTTTTTTCATTTTTGCGTTTTCTCCATACCGTAAATAATAATCTACATGCATACGAATCACTTAGTAATAATTTTAAAGTACCGCATTAAATAAAAAGTTTCGATTATATTGAGATTACTAATTGTTCTATAATAGTATATATTATATAGTATTTGAGTATATAACATAGTATAGTGTAGTATAGTATGGTATTTTAAACATCTTCTATAGAAATTTGATACGATATAATTATTATACAGTAAATTTTATTGAAATTATTACCTAGGTTTTAAACTGCCATAATATATATAATATATAATATATATAATATATAACATACATCAGCAATGAATTTCAGACATACGTTTGTATTTGGAGACGAAAAAAGCCTTAATGACTTTGCGAAACCACAAGATGATTATAATTGTTTAATTTTAGATAATTCAATAACAGAGATTAGCATGCGGGAAGATTATGTATCGATTTCAGTTAACTCAAATAGTGAATCAAAGTCTATTAGTCCATTATCAGGATTTAAAATGGCTTCAGATCATTTAGGACTTGAAAAATTTCTACTTGAATGGACGGATGGAAATAAATTTTTTCATTCAAGTGTACCTTTTGTTGGATTATCTTCTCCGGGATTGTATGTTTATTTTACTTTATCGGATGGTAATATTTTAACAAAAAACCATGTTGAACTTGTAAATTCAATCGTTGCTGGTTTGTTTAATAATAAAAAAATCTTGGTCAACTTTGATGATCCTTATTCTACTTCTTACTTATCTTATAATTCTCATAATATTTCGATAACACAAGATCAACTTGTTGAATTGCAAGATAATTCATTTTTATGGTACAAAAGAGTTGATAGCATTAAAAATAATATTGAATTTTCTAAAAATTTACCAGAATTTGTTTGTAATGGTGCAGGAAATGATTGTATAGATTACGCAAAAAATACCGGTTTATCTATCAATACTGCTTCTTTATTTAGACTTGAATATGAAGATGATAATATTCTAATTCAATTATATTCACCTCCTTCTAAATCGTTGTCTTCTAAATTGGAGAAAAAAAATCATTTTTCTTTATTAAATTTTACAAAAAATTCGGATTCTTATAAAATAGAAGTAGCTTTACTTGCAAGAGAAGATGATGATGTTCAAAATGATAGAATAGATTTTTTAAATGGAGTTATTTATGACATAGGTGTTGATAATAAATTAAATGATAAAAAAAATAAAAAAAATAAAAAAAATAATGACTTACTCATACCTAAACAAACTTCAATAAATATTAGATCAAGACATTTAATCAATTCCCAAAGTATAACTTATTCATGTTATTTTTCTGAACCAGTTGGTCTTCATCCATATTATTATATTAAACTATCAGCTTTACCAGAATTACCAGCACATGATCCAAATTCTGATAATTGTAAGTTACATGCTCTATTGACTCTTCCGCATGATTTATTCATTGATAAATATCAATATAAATCTGATTATTATAGTTTTTCAGAAGCAAATAAAGTTAAACTTTTAAAACTATGGGGTGAATCTGATCTTGAAAATCCTTCTTATGTTGTTTCGCGATGGGGCTCATTCGCTTTACTTGAATTATCGCCTTCTAATAAAACTATTGAGTCTTATAAAAACAATACTTATAATGATAAGACTAAAAGTATATCAGATCCTGTATTATTTAAATTACCTTTACATGATAGATACCAATTACCTCAGATTAATTCTTCCTATACTGAATCATTTCTTCCCTGGCCAATTGTTTATTATGCATGTACACCATCTGATGATCCTCCAATAGAAATAATAAATGCTTATATGGAAGCTGGTGAACCTTGGAATGCTAGATTAATACGGGATAAATATGCAAATAGACGAAAAGAAACAGAAAAATACTTAAAAATGTCTCCATTTGATTCTCCTAGCTCTTTTTATAAATATTTATATCCACCTGGAACTACGTTTACTCATATGCTTAATAATAATTCAATGTATACTGATTTTATTATTCCAACAGCAAATTCTAAAGATTACAAATTTATACAAGCTTCTACTCTTGTAGTGATACTATTTGGGTTTTTTTATATTTTCTATAAATCTATAGTTGCTGCAGTACGAAATAAGCAAAATGAAAAATTAAAAAAACCAAAGAAGAAAACAGAATAATTTTTTTTTATGTCATGTATGACTTTTTTTATATTTTCTTAAAATATAATTATGATTTAGAAATTAAAGCTTTTGTTGTTAATATATCGAATATACACTATAAAAATTGTAAATATACTCAATTACAATAAACAGTTAATTGATTGCATATGAACTTTCTCGTTCCTCAATATAGATAGGTGTAAATGCATAATATGTGATTATGTAATCCAATATGTTTATCATAAATATTTTGTATTACGTCCACTGCCTTTCGCTTACAATCTCATTCAATAAGGAAAGGTTAAAACTGGGAATGAAAGTTAATAATATAACAACAATAAATAAATAAAAATAAGAAAAACCAAAAAAGTGTATCAATTGGTTATATAAGTTAATATTAAAGTAATAGATTAACTAGTTTTAAGTGAATTTTCATACTATATAAAAATGCTTTTGTTTAAAATTCGACCATATTCATTTCCTTTCAGATCAGCTTGCTCAATAGCATTGGGAGCAACAGGGTTTCTTGCAATTAATAAAGGATTATTTTCTAGTAACCGGATGTCAAAAATATTGTGTGATTCTGTTAATCCAAATAATACACTATTGAATAATAATAATTCTTTAAATATTAAAGAAAATGTAGGGGAAAATGGAATTGGAACTGCTGAACAAAGAAGACATAGAATGTATAGAACAATGACAGTAGGTAGTATATTGGGTATATTTGCAGGAGGGGTTCTTGCAAGCTTTTCAAAGGTTTTATTTTTATTATCTGCTGGTATGTTAATTCTTTTGCAAGCTATAGGATTAGGAATTCATGGTGGTGTAATTGTTATACCAAAAATGGTGCTTGTTGGTGGTAATAATGGAGAAAAATCTTCATATAGTCCAGTTTTATCTAGAATACTTAATTTGCTTTCTGGTGTAAATCCTTTTTTTGGATCTATGTTTTCATTAGGTTTTATTATGGGTGTTTTATATGTTTAGTTGGTTCTTAGTTTTATTTATTTATTTATTTATTTATTATTTATTTATTATTTATTTATTATTTACTTATTTATTTTTTATTTATTTATTTATTTATTTATTTATTTATTTATTTATTTATTTATTTATTTATTTATTTATTTATTTACTATTTTCATTTATTTGTTGTTAATGCATTTGTAGTTTGATTTATTTATTGTTTATTGTTTATTGTTTTTTTTTTTTTTTAATTATTTTAATTTGCATTTTCATTATATGGTCATAAATCAAGAAAGATAAACAATTAAACTCCTGTGGTATAAAATTCTTCACATAATCTATTTAAGCATCCTTTCTATTTAGTGAAAAAAAAAAAATTTGAAAAATGAAAAATGAAAGCAATCAAATATATAATAAATATAAAGTTTTTTTGAAAAAAAAAATATGCCATATAAAGCGACCTAAACGAATAAAAAATAAAAGGAAAAACAATAACCAAATAAAAAAAAACAGAAAAAAAATCATATATATATATATATATATATATATAAACAGAAACATAAATATAAATGTAATAAATGAATTTCACTACTTAATGTTAACTTGACTCAATATCAATATTTGCAGTTTTCATATTTGTTAATTCATGTATAGATTTAACACATTGAGCTACATGCTTATCTAAATTTCCAGAAGCATAAGCTTCTACAGAATCTTTATCTAAAGATTTTTGAACATTTAAAAAGCTGAGATATGCTTCTTGACAAAATTTGATTTGAATTTTAACAAGGGCATCAAAACTAGGTTGTATATAAGGGACTCGTAAATCTATTAATTGAGGTATTTCATTTATAACTTGGTCATTAATTTGGGAATAAATATCTTTAGCTATTGTTAATTCCTCTTCTAATTTTTTTAATTTGGTTGGATCTTCTGATGGTTTTTCAGAATACTTTTTAACTTTTGTTCTTAAAGAATCATAATCAAGACATTTATGATTTCTTTTTTTAATAGCGTCGTTAATGTCAGGAAAGTATTCACTAAAACGAGATATTGGCCCTAAAACTGTAGTATTATAGGCTTCAGATATTTGATTTATCGTTTGTTCATCAAATTCTTCAACTGCCTTTAAATAATTTTTTTGCACTCCGTCTCTCGCACCTTTTTCTCCATAAAAAGAATCAATAGTTTCAGCAATTTTACATTGTGAAGAAGATACCGACTGTAGTGTGTCTAAATAATTTCTTGATTGTTTCATTAAACGAGAGGATATTTTTTCGAGTCTAATTGTTAGTATATTTATGTGCTATATATATTTAATGCATTTTAATGCATTTTTATGCATTTTAATGCATTTTTATATTTTTATGTGTTGTATAACATACGTGGTAAATCTCCGTTCTTCAATATCAAAATTTTGGTCAATAGTTTTCTCAATATGGCCAGTTTTCATCATAACCTATATAGTTAGAAACCAAATAATAAATCGTACATAAACACACGGCATACCGTTGTACCGGCTCGATTTACCGCTTTTTTAAATCCAGCCCAACTCATCCTGTTTATTTAATTTATCGAACAAATTCTTAATCTGAATGTGAATAGAAATACAACTTGTGTCTTTTGGGTATATATTTTCAAATTTGCTTAAATTGAATTTTTTTTTTTTTTTTGAAAAAAAAGTGTATTTTTCATACTGTAGGTGTATATTTTATTTTCGATTATATAATAATATAAAAATATATTCAGGTCCGTTTCTACCGATTGAATTATCTAGTAAATCCTTTTATGTGCTAGAAGCTGGCTTATATAAATGTTTTAAAATGGGAAAATTAGATTTTCGTTGCTATACAGAGTTTCTAATAAATAGATTATGATTAATTATATTATTATAAAAAAAAAAAAAAAATAATAAATTGTATACGGTACTATATAAAGTAATAAAAAATTCAAATCTGTATAATGATATTTTGCAATCTTATGGAATACAGATGCATCATAAAGTTAATATTTTAAACATTACATTAGAACAATCATATATTTTAATATCTACAAATATATACAATATACTTATAATTAACTAATATGTTTGTGCAGATTTATTATATGTAGAATCAGATAATAATTGGATTGGTTGTTACGGAAACGTGCTCCTCTTTTAAACTCCTTCGCTTAAATACAAAATTTATATCTTAATTAAATATTATTATTATGCAAAAGAACTGTTTTATACAAATACTTAAATACGCTCTATGACCTAGAATAAGTCTTGAATTTAAAAGACTCGTAAAATTGTATATTAAATATATATTGCTCTATACTAGTCGATTATATTTGCTCATTTATTGTCTATCTGTTTATCGCTCTTGTAGTCATGTTCATATATTCTTAATTGTAAAATCTCTTTACGATATCGAAGATAGTCATTAACAGTTTAGGGTTGAAATGGCTCAGTTATTTATGCTTCGAATACGTACGTTTTATTTGGACCTAGCTGATAGCTTTATTAATCACTATCCATTACTGTAATTATTATTATTATTATTATTATATTATTATTATTATTATTATTATTATGATAATAATTATTGATTGTGTATGCTGTATTTAATCGTATAAACCATATAAACTGTATAATATATATTAGCATAAAATGCATTCTGCTAAAATATGCAATCCGCAATAAATAAAAAACTATTACATGAATAAATAAACAAAAAAACTTTCAAAGTGAAAAAGTGAGCCATGGAATAAAAAACAGATAACGGTTTTACTTTCAAATCATGGAATAAATATCTCAGTCATTTTGAATCCTTGAATCATTTAGTATTTACTAATGAATTTTTTTTTTTTATTTAATAATTTATTTATTTTTTTAAATATTTGTTTATTTGTTGAATATTTAGTGCGTTTTTACTGCATTGAAAATCATTTACAAATTACTTCGTATTTTATTCATTGATGATTTAATAATTTGGAAAAGCTAAACGTTCTGGGAAAAAAATCCAAGAAATTCATGGGAAAATAATAGGTTTTTACGGGAATTTTTTTTATTTACTAAGTAAATCTTTTAAAAAGGTTTCACAATGCATCACAGTAAGGATTAAAATAATAGAAAGTAGTGATAAAAATAAACAAATAAAAAAATTCAGTCATTTGAACGGAAGACTAATTAGTCAAAAAAAAAAAAAAAAAAAAAAAAAAAAAAAAAAAAAAAAAAAAAAAAAAAAAAAAAAAAAAAAAAAAAAAAAAAAAAAAAAAAAAAAAAAAAAAAAAAAAATAACAATAGTAATAATAATAATTACAGTATTTTACAACCTTCCAAGAAAGTACTAAATATTTTTTGACTTTGTTATTTAGGGTAATATTATAACTCAAAAATGCTGACTATAAATATCCCACTTTCACTGCTTTTATTTTTTTTTTTATATTTTTTTAAAAAAAAACATATTGAAGCAAAGGCTTATGTTCACAAAATAATCTATTGGTATATTATATAATATATATTAAATTGAATATTACATCTAATACTGAATTAACACCAAACCTATTATAAGTCGAAATAAATTAATTAAGGGGTTGAAATGGTGTATGTAAACACTTTATTACTCTTTCCCTTTGCCTTTTATGTTTCGGATTTTCAAGCTTTTTTTAACAGTCGATGTGTACAATCTGAATTGGAAAAACTCTCATTAAATGGTCCAAGTCCTAATTCTTCAGCAATAATTTTTAAAAAATGCTATCCAGTATTTAAACAAGAAATAAATTCAAATATTATTCCCAAAGAAGCAAATCCAGCTGAATTAACTAATAATGAAAATAACAATAATAATAATAATATTAAACAACAGTTAAGTTTAATTGAAGATTTAGATAATAATAATTCTACTATAGGTTTTCATAATAGTTCCAGTACTAAATTTCTCTATGCTTTTAGTAATGAAAATGGCCCTGATGTTGAAGTAATTGATGGTTCAATTAAAAATACTCATGCTTATATAAGAAATTATTTAGATGACGTATATACTAAAGTGGAAAAAAGACAATCATCTGCTGATCATCCAAACTGTGAAATATTAATTCAAAAATATAAAGCAGATCGTTCCGTTATTGATCCATATTATTTGAAAGCTTGCATAAAAATTGATTTAGGTATCGATAATTATACAAAGTACGTTGATAATATTAATCCCGATGATTATATATCAGACCCATCCAATTTGTTTCAAAGAGAGGTCTCTTCGTATACAGAGGAAGATAATTTGCTTTTTGCTGGTGATCTTTTTTTAATTATAAATCAGCATAAGAATTTCTCTAATAATAAATCCATAAATAAACGCTCTTTTGTTAATCTGATTAATTCCTATGACACCATTCCGTACGCAAAGCCAGTTTCTCCCCCTTTTGACTCTGTACTTGATGCTCATTTTAATTCTGAAGGTGAATTAGAAAATATTATATCAACTGAAGATAATGATATATATATGGCGAAAAAATCACCTCGTAATTCAAATTGTGAAATATTAATTCAGAAATATAAAGAGGATTCATCTACGATTGATCAATATTATTTGCAAACTTGTTTACAAAACGATTTGGGTATTCAGAATTATAAAGATTTCCTTGATTACGTTAATATCGATGAATACATATCAGAAATATCTCGTATAGTTAAAAGAGATGTTCAGCCATATAATAATAATGATGATTATGATGATAATATGGAAATTATGGATAAAACTTCTTTAACTAACACTAAATTTGCAAAACATGTAAATCCTGATCTCCTCCAAAAAAACATTTTTGCTTTTCTTTCTAAACGAGACTCAGGATCACAGAATGTGAAATTTTCGAATGTTCAATCAGATGCTAATAACATGTTTCAAGGAAATAAACGCTTTTCAGTCATGACTTCTATATCCGCTATTAAAGATTTTTTTGAAATCTGGACAGAATCTAATTCTGAATCTAATTCTGATACTAATTCTGATACTAATTCTGATACTAATTCTGATACTAATTCTGATACTAATTCTGATACTAATCCTGATACCAATTCTGATACTAATTCTGATACCAATTCTGATACTGATTCTAATTCTAAGTCTGCTTGGAAGATTTCAACTGAACCCTCATCCGCCAATAACTCTGAAGCATTTACCGAATTTTCACTTTTTTCTCGACATGCAAACCCCATACTTGTGATCGAATCAGATAAAATTCATAGCTTTTTAAATGAGTATTATGAATTATCTAATTTAGATTTGGGTCCTACAAATGACTTTTTAGATTATTTTACAAAAGTTCAAAGGCAGATTTATGACAGGGTCCATCATGAGAAATCTATGAAGGAATTTGTAGGTCCTTGTTACTATAGTGAAGATTGCCCGGTTATAATCGGTAGAGATTTTAATTCTCAGCCATCCACCGTATCTTGGTATCGTGATTGGTATTTGGATATGGATGCTATTTATAGAAGAGTTAAAGGCTTTGAAGAATATAAAAGTACGAAAAAATCTAATAGTGACGATTTTACTGATAAAGATATTGTTACAACAAATGATGACTTTAAGACTATTACAAGCCGTGATTATTTAGCAAATGTTGACCCAAAAATGGAATTATTTGAAGCTATGAGAAAAGTTAATAGTGAGAACATTCCTTATCTCGAAAACTATACCATTTGCGGATACCCTGACGCATTATCTTATGTATATCAAAGATTTTCCGATAGATTATTAAAACTATCTCAAGATATCATTGAAATAGATGACGAAGTTGGTTTAGCTAATGTGGGAGAATTTACTGATTATTTGCAATATGTTTTAGAGTATAGAACTGAAAAGATTTTTGAAGATGGAGGAGATGTAGCTAATAACTCCATATTTGAAGTTTACCAGATGGCAGAAATTATGTCTTTATCCGTTGCAACTGTGAAATCAAAATTAAATAGAGCAAATTTTTCTAATATAAAGTATGGTTGTTCAGAAACTTTCAGCCATAATTCAAATAATACTTGGCTTGTAATAAATAAGCCTTCTACAACATTTAATATTAGTAAACAATCTGAACTTTTAAGCACGCAGTTAAATATTAGAGATGCGGATTATTCTGAAGTTTTTTCTAGTACAGAAAAATTACAAGAAATCATACGGAAATTGAGGCTCGATAAAAAGTTTGAGAATGATACTTTTATTAAAAAATTAGATTCTCGATCTCTGATATTTGGTAAAAGTTTATTTTCTTCACAAGATTATGTGAGATATTCTGATAAAAGAATGCTTGAGGTGCTTTATAATGCAAACATCACATATCCCGCCCATCATCCACTGCTTCCACCTAGTCTTTTTGCAGGAAAAGATGATACTTTGTCAAAGAGAGAACTATACAACAGTTCAGATGTTTTTAAAAATAATACACTTTCGAATGAAACAAACTTAGCTTTTGGTTTTTTTGATAACTTTAGGTACTCCGCTGATATACATAAAGCTGTTTCTGCTACTGCTTGGAGCATTAACGCAGCTATATGTGCTACTGGAAATGTGCCACTTTGTATTGGTTTTCTTGTAGTCCCATTATTCTTCACTATATTTGGTGGTGTATATTATGATCCAACTCCAAACAACAATTCGAAGAACGTAAAAGGTCAAGGTGATTTATTTTCCGATATAAGTCCAATTAAGTTTGTATGGTCAGACTTTAATGACGAAATTAGTGAGATATATTCTCAAATAAATCAAGAAAGTGGGACATCTAGTTTAATAGCTAAATTACCAGAGAAAAATGGTGTGATTGAAGTTTCCCTTCTAGACAATATCAGAAAATATAGCATTGATGCTTCCGCAGTTTTTATTTCTTCTGGAAGTGACAATACAGATCAACTTCACTCGGTTGATCTTTACATTAAAGGTAGAGCTAAAGAAATTCCTTCAAAAGAACTAAAAAAGATTATTTATAAGATTACAGAAAATGCTAATGAAAAACGCTACCATCGTGCTTGTATTTGTATAAAAAATGATAAAAACAAGCCTGTTTATGGAGAAATCGTTTTCAATGGTGATAAAGTTTGGGATTATAGAGATGAATGCTCCACAGGGTGCTAAAGGAGATAAGATAAACTATTGGACTGTCTTCGTTAAAGATTAAAAGCACAAAAAAAAAATTGTTTTCGGACTCTCTCTTTAACTTGATAGCCAAAAACAAAAAAATAAAAAGTTAAATAAATAGGGAAAGATATATGATTTCTCTGAAAATTAATATAAATGAACTTAATATACAGGCCAACTTAAGATCTCTGTTTCTCTGTTATAAATTAGTTTTAAGAGTATTTTTATTAATGTCTATTAGGAATTTTTATTTACTATATATATATGTATATAAACTTTTCCTCTCTTTGTCTTTTTGTTTTTTTGGTATTTTTTTCTTGTTCAAATAAATGCATAAAAAATTTGCGATTTACTTTATTTTATGGCCATCGTAATATTGATTTTTATTACTCCTTTTTATTTGGTAAAAATTTTATCACTGTATTATTCCAGTTTGACAGTTTAATAAGAACTTGATAGTCATGTTCATCATATTTATTCTCAAAAACTTCTCTACAAGTTTTTCTTTTTGGTAATATTATAATAGAATTTTTCTTTTGGAAGCTACTGATTACTCTTGATTCCAAAAAGAATGTAGTAATATCAGTGAAGTCTGCAAAATTAAGTCATTTATTAAATAAATTTCCAAGAAAATAGACCCAACCAATAATAATTAAATCAATCGTTGAAAGTATCAGAAAGATCAGTTATATAAAAAAAAGTCAAAAAAGAAATTTATCCTCAATAAAATCCCCACATTTATGAAAATTAAAATACCCCATCAAATAGTTTACTAACACTTTCTAGCTCGGAGTAATTACTGAATTCATAAAACAACGTGTAAAGACTTTTCATTTTTAAGAAACCATAATAGTTATCGATTAATTTCAAATGCCCTTCTAATAGTAAAAAATCAAAATTATTCTCGTAAAGTATCCATACTTAATACATTTCTGAAAATCTAGATCTTTTTCAATAAATATAATGATCTCATTAAATTCAGAATAATTACTATAGTCGGAATAGAATTTAGCAACTGTTTCTATTTTTGAAAATTTGTAACAATTTTGAAATGGTGTAGATACCTCCCATCCAATTCAGTAAAATCAAAATAATGATCATTCAATTTTTAATTTTATTTAATCCAAAAAAATTATTATATTCAATACACAACTTTAAAAGCTAATTTATTTCTGAAAAATAAAAATGATTCCCGCGTATTTATTAACAACTTCAAGTTCTAAAAAATTGTTATATTCTCCATAAATAGTCTAGTGATTTCTTTTATTTTTACAAATACAAAATCTTGCCAAACAATGTCAAAACTCCTTCCAATTCTGGAAATTCAAAATACTTATCAAGTTTAGTAAAGATGCATTCCAGTCCCAAAGAACTTTCCTATATTTAATAAGCAGATTTTCATCTTAGCTAGACCCATATGCGTATTCCTCTGTATATTTTACATATTGAGAAAACCTAAAAATTGAATGATAAGCCGTATAATTAAGCCGCGATATCTTTATTACTTCCATAAAATATTATATTACTACTTTCAATATTCAAGCAAGCTATTTTTATTATGATCTTAATTATCGGTGCTGATGAGCGGATTTTGGCTAAAGACTAGAGCGAATCTCATACTGCTTAATCAATTTATACTAATAACGTATTAGCTTAATACTATTAAGTTTGCAAAATAGGAAATTGAATTGAATAAAATTATTCAAAAAAAAAAACTAAATTTATTGTAACACATAGATAAGTACACATTGATACGATCTATGGGCATCACAAAAGTTCACACTTGCACAGTGTACATTGTACACCATTTCCAAAATTATGCACATGTATGTTGTTATTATGGTGATAAATTTTGTGATGTATTTTTTTGTAGTCCATATAATTTTTGGTTTTAGTCAGCTCTCTGAAAATCTCGTTAAATATATTCGCCTCGCATTTTAAAGCAGTTCTCGTTTTGATTGAGTAATACTCTTCATTTGAATAATTCTAGTTTTTATCTTTTAGTGTAGTGATTAAATTAAATACTGCGTGTTTTAAAAACAATTTAAAGATATAAATTATTTAAAAAGAAAAATTCTTTATGTATTTCAAATTTTTTTACTAATTTTTGTTATACTATTTCTTTTATTATTTGTATTCGTCGTTTACAGTTTAGTAAGTATGTTTTAAAATCCTTTACTGGCTAAATACTGTACAATTTTCTATTTTTCTCGCTTATTCTGTTTATTCTCGTATTATTTGTTTATAATTCTTACAAATACTTGGTTATTATATATATATTTTAGGTACAATAATATACTTTACAAATGGCTTTCAAACCTTGTACTGTTGAAGACCAACACGTTCAACTTTAAACTATTGTGAAAATAAACAATGTTTAAGATATATAAGATAGATAAAATAGAAAATACTATAAAATACAATTAGTTATTATGGAAAAGCCATTGCTTTGAAGGTTCGGCAACGCCTGTATTAGGGTATAAGAAGGATATATTGAAATTTATTGTGCGGTAGGTCGCGGTTAGTTAGCATGTTATAAAATTCACGTCTGCATTAGAAAATCCGAGAATTTAAAAAAAAAAAAAAAAAAATTTATGTAAGTCAAGTTGCTTTGGTAGCTTGATAACCCGGAAAATTTATATTAAGAGTTGTATATTTCAAAAATTTAGACTTTTAGACTTTATATGCGGTGAATCCACTCAGATAGAAGAAAGACTATCTAAATTATAGTGAAAAACAAATAATGATACAGTCTCATTGAGTCCATATATAAATTAATAAACTAGATATATTAGAATGCATAGAAAATTAAAATTATCAATGCAGTATTATATTTCTATTTGTGTTTTATTTGTTTACTTTAGTTGTGATATATTTTATTTGGATTAATTTTATTTTGTTTTTAATTCTTACACTCTATTGGATTTAACTATCTTTTAGAAATAACAGGTTGCTATCCTAATTATTTCTTAACCTATATCGATGAACCCGAGTAAACTAAATATTAATGCTAATGCAATTTAATGCAGTATATTACGCCATGCTAGTATCTAATTAGAAACAAATATTGTAAAGATTAAATCTATCCAGTAAAGTCAGTTATAATAAGCGATTATTTTTCTTATGACTTTATACTCCTTTATATATATATACATATATGTATTGTAAACTTTTTTTTTTGTTGTTTTTACAGCTATATAGAATCATAAACGTAAAGACTTTTAAATATAGATAAAGTCATTAAAATAATATATTTAATGATTTAAAACAGAGTATAAAACAGGATGCCATGTTAGTGTTTAAACAAACACTTATTTTATTTAACAAAGTTGATGTTTATATGATTATCATGTGTGGTGTTCTATATTTGAAATAGATTATTGTAAAATAAAAGTAGTTTATCGTTATAAGAGATTTTATTATAACTCAAGAAATATTTTCATTTAATTACCAGAATTTATCATAAAATACTTAGTAAAGAGAAAAAACTTCAAAGGATAACTCCCTATCTTTTTTATAAAGAACTTAATATATTTAACAAAAAGCACTAAGTAAGGAAAATAAAACTTCAAAATAATAATACTAATAAAAATAACAATAACAAATAAATAAATAAGTAAATAAGAAAATAAACAAATAATAAATAAATAAATAAATAAATAAATAAATAATAAATAAATAACAAATAAACAAATAAATAAACAAATAGAATAAATACAACACAACATAATATAAACCCCGTTAAGAAGCAGCTGAAGACTTTGGATTAATATTAACAATTGTTAATTGTTGCATCTGCTGTAAAGATTGTTCAACGCTAGCATCAAGGGAACCATTTGCATATAAATCTCTCGTACTAGGATCTAAATATTGTTGAACTTGAGCAAGTCTCGTGTAAGCTTCTTGACAAAACTTCATTTGAATTTTAACAAGAGCTTCAAAACTTGGATCAAGATAAGGAACCCGAAGATCAATTAGTTGAGGAATTTCTGTTGTTAATTGATTATTTAAATTATCGTACACTTCTTTTGCTGTTTCTAATTCTTTTTCTAGCCGTGGTAATTTACTTGGATCATCTGACGGTTTTTCTGTAAGTTTCCTTACTTTAGCTCGTAGAGCATCATAATCTAAACACTTGTGGCTTCTTTTCTTGATTGCATCAGAAATATCCGGAAAATATGAACAAAATCTAGATATAGGATCTAAAACTGTACTTCTATAAGGTCCATCTAAAGCTTTTACTGTTTCTGCATCTAATTCTTGTACTGCAGTTAAATAATATTTCGAAGCTCCATCTATTCCACCACCATCTCCATAAAAGGCATCAATAGTTTGTGCAATTGAAGTTTGAGATGCCGTCATAGCACGTAGAGAATCTAAATAACCTTTCGCTTCCCGTTGTAATCGTGTTGCAGCGTTTTCTAGACTGAAAAAAAAAAAATTTTAAAAAGAAAAAAAAAATGAAATAAGCTTTAGTTAATAAATCAATGTCAAGTTAATTTATAAAATATATCAAATAAAAACATACGTTCTAAAGCGCCTTTCTTCTATTTCATATGCCCTATCTATTGTTTTCTCGACATGACCTATTTTCATCATCATCTAAAAAAAAAATAGTACCAATTAGATTTCTAAAACTCTTATTTCATTTTAAAAAAAAATTATATAATGTTTTTTCCTACTTACCGACGTTTCGGCCCTATTTATTGCCTTTTTAAATCCTGACCAACTCATTTTGAAAAAATAAATAAATAATATTAATCAATATTAAAACAAAATACCAAATCTATACAAATCTTATGAGGACTTGCTATATATTAAATGAAATATATAATATTATTATCTCTAATTTGATTTATTTATTTTTAATTTTTTTACTTTTAATTTTTTTATTTTTTATTTTTTTATTTTTTATTTTTTTATTTTTTTATTTTTTTAAATTTTTAGGGACAATTTCCTTAATTTGACTCAGTTTTTTTAAACTGTGCAAAATAGGGAAAAACAGAAAAGTGCAAAAACGAATTATGTAGAATACCATACCATACCAATATCAATACGAACTTTGGAGTTGGCATGACAACCTCATAAAACTAGTTGTTTAATATCTTAATTTATTAGACAAAATATTTATAATAATTTATAGATTGCTCAGAATACACTATTTACCAGGTATCAAACTAAGATTTAGCAATTATAATAATGTAATATTAAAAATATATAAATACAAAATATACTGTATATATTAAAATAAAGAGCATATAAATATCGTCGTAGAATAGCGTACATAATTTACAGAAGCTGAAATGAAAATATAATACATAGAAAATAATGTACATAAAATAGTAAATAATATGTATTAAATAAGTAATAATAAAGCACAGTAAAATAAACTGGAATAAAATAAAATAAATTTATATAAATATAAAGTGAATAATGTACATAAAATCATAAAATATTTCATTATAAAATGAAATTTGTCATAAATAGTAACTAATTAACCAAGGTGTTATTTGCTATTATACCTTTTCAATAAATATTCAAAGTAACATAAATAAATTATAAATAAATAAATAAATAAATAAATAAATATATAAATATATATATATAAATGTCCAACCTGTCCAATAGTTATTCTATGAAATAAATAATAGCTTTCACACTAAAAATTATGTAGGATTTTCTTTTCAAGTCGAAACTCAGGGTTATTTGAAGGGTAACTTCTTTTACTTGGAGGATTTGATTTCATATCAGTGTCATCAACTGCAATACGACGCTTGGGGTATGTAAACCCAACATCTTTAAAAGCATTAACTGTGGAAATTAGCGACTCAGTAAAAAACGGATGAGTTAAAGCGTCTTTAGCAGTAATTCTTTTATCTGGATCATATTGGAGAAGGGAAGAAAGTAAATCAAACCCTTTTTGATTAGTACCACCAACTTGCTTGTACCATGAATCTAAACTTGACCGATAAACTCTTAAAGTTTGAAGTGATTCATATTCAGGTAAATCAACAACTTTTGGCCATATTTCCTTAGTTGGAAATCCTAAAATTTCAACTATTTTCTGCATCTGGTTCTCTTGAAAAGGTATTCTTTTAGTACTGTCCATTTTAAACTCTTCACCTTTAAACATTGGCTTAAGACCAAGCAATTCTCCAAAAATACAACCTATTGCCCACATATCAATAGCAGGAGTATAATCTTTGGCGCCTAGCATTAATTCTGGTGCACGATACCAAATAGTAACTACAACTTTATCAGCATCTAAAAATGACTGTAATGGTTTAAAAAATATTCTTGCTAATCCAAGATCACCAATTTTCACACAACCTTCTTTAGTAACCATTACATTTGCTGGTTTTAAATCTCGATGTAAAACCCAGTTTTGATGTAAAAAGGAAACTCCATTAATAATTTGCCATAAAAAAGATTTTAATGAGCTTTCAAGCATTGGTTTTTTATTTGAATGAAGATGATAATGTATTATCTGTAACAAGTCATGCTCTGCAAATTCAAAAACCATATAGATACTTCTATCCTCAAGAAAAACTTCCACAAGTTTTGTAAGATTTATATTATTTAATTCTCTACATAAAGACATTTCTCTACAAGCTGATTGAGATATACCTGAATATAGTTGGCAGTCACCTTTTTTTTCAGATTTAAATTTTTTAATTGCAAATTCTCTTTTGTCATTCGAATTTTTTGATTTAGCTTTAAATACTCTTCCATAAGTACCTGAAGCAATATACCCAAGAATAATATATGACTCTGTTATGCGCCGCCTTTCTCGGTCCTTCCTTAGTTTATAGCCACCTAATGGGTTTTTAGCAGATGGTAATAACAGAGATTTATCTTTAATTGGAATTTGTAAAACTGTATCGCATTTATTACTTGAATCTGGATTTTTATTAGTCTGATTATAATTAATAGTGTTGTTAATGTTATTACCAAGATTGACGTTGTTACCAAGATTAGGGAAATTATCAAGATTATCAAGTTTACCAATATTATTAAAGTTCTCAAAACTTTCAAGAATACCAATATTATCGATATCACCAATATTACCAATATTATCAAGATTTTCATACTTATCAAGATTATTAAAGCTATCAAAGTTATCAAGATATCCAATATTATTATTATTATCAAGAGGATTATCAATTTTATAAATATTGTTGCTACTACTATTATTGTAATAATCATTCATAAGATCATGATTATTTAATTTAATATTAGAGTCGTTACTATTATTATTATTATTACTATTACTATTACTATTATTATTATTATTATTATTAACAACTGCATTTGTTTCATAATTAGAGCCTTCTTTAAGATTAGAGTTTTTCGAGTTTGCTAGAGAGCCAAAACTGCTGCTGCTCTGGGCAAATTTGAAAGCGAATAAATTATTATGATTAGATTCAACCTGAGCCGTTTTTGAGATTGAGTTTTTCCTAACTTTGCTAGTCGTATTGCTCTTATTAGCTTTGATAGTTTTATTAGTTTTGATGGTCTTGTTAGTTTTAATAGTCTTACTAGTTTTATTGGTTTTATTGGTTTTATTGGTTTTATTTTTATTAATACTACTTTTATTAGTGTTGGCATTATTAGTGTTGATTTTATTATTGATGCTATCATTGATATTGATATTATTGTTAGCATTATTATTGTGAGCATTATTATTGTTAATTCTATTGTTGTTAATACTATTGTTGAAGTTATTATTGACGTTATTAATGTTACCATTATTATTGCCGAAATAGTTTATATTGCTTTTATTTGTATTGCTGTTGATATAGTTGAAATTGTTTTTACTAATGTTGGGGTTGTTATTGCTAACATTATTAGTGTTGGGAGTATTATTATTCAAATGGTTTATATTGCTGTTGGTGTGGTTGATATTATTTGTATTAATGTTAAAGTTAGTATTACTGAAGTTATTAGTGTTAGTATTATTATTGTTAAAATAGTTAGCATTGCTTTTATTTATTATATTGCTGTTGATATAATTGGGATTGTTTTTGTTTATATTGTTATTAAGATAGTTGATATTGTTTTTATTTATATTGTTATTAAGATAGTTGATATTGTTTTTATTTATGCCGTTATTTATATAGTCAATATTATTTCTAGTATTATTATTATTAGAATAGTTAACATTGACTTTACCAGTATTGACATTATTATTATTGTAGTCAAAAATCTTATTATTTGTATTGTTGTTGATGGAATAGTTAATAATGTTGCTATTCGTGTTGTTATTTATGTTTCTATTTGTGTTGCTATTATTGTTATTAATATAAGTTATATTTTTATCTGTAACGTTTTCATTGTTGTTTAAATAGCCATTAGTGTTGTTTATATTCGTATTTAGAATATTGTTATTAAATAAAATATTGCTGTTGATATAATTATCTATTTCGTTGTTGATATAATTCAAATTGTTACCTATGTTGTTATTAATATAGTTTGTAGTGTTATCAGCTATATTGTTGTTGTAGTTAACGTTATCTATATTGTTTTTATTAGTATTATAGTTGATATTTCCAATATTATCAATATTATTGTTATTATTATAATTAATATTACATAGACCTATATTATCATTAGAATTATATTGAGCATTATTATCATCGCTAATATTGTAGGGGAAGTTATTAATATCATCTATGTTATCACTAATATTAAAGTTAAAAGTATCCGAGTTATCAATATCAGTATTTAAATTATAGTCTATACTATTTATATCACCAATGCTATCCAAATTATTATAATCTATTTCACTATTATCAATGTTATTGCTATTTTCATAATTAATGTCAATATTGCTACCAAAATTAAACATATTATTATGCATATAAGAGGGAAAGTTATTCATTTCCACTTAAAATTAACTTGTCTTATAAAAAAGAAATTGTGCCTCTAATTAAAAACAAGTACCAGTTTATATAAAAAAGATATAAATTTCCCAAAATATATGCATAATGATTTATAGGTTAAAATATTTTTGATAATATGTGTGAACAATGAACTAAGAATATCAATAGAAATTCCTTTGCGTCAATACTATTATTTTTAATTTTTAAAACCTCAGGCTTTCAATTTTTATTCTTAATGACTAGTATAGTATTATTAGTATTATATTATATTATATTATATTATATTATATTATATTATATTATATTATATTATATTATATTATACTATATTATATTATATTATATTATTAGTAATTTTTAATTATTCCTATGTGTTTATAACTGAATAGTTAAAATCAGATTTATTAATTAGGTTGGTTCAAATTTTAATATCAATTTAAATTCTAATCTTAACCAATGCTTTCTTCGTTAATATATTCATTTAATAAACGTATAAACCCCAAATTTAAGGAATCCCTCCGATACGCCTGTTTTTCTGTTTAATAGTAAATAATAATAAATGGTAAATAATAAACAAATAAACAAACGAATGTTTTGTTTGTATACATAAAATGCATACTTAATAGGGATTTTTTTATATGTGTTGCAAAATATACATGCTTCCTATAAAATTGTGATACTGTTAGAAATGCACTATAATAATAAATATAAATAAATTTAATATTTACTATATAATAAGTAAATAATAGTAATCACTCTAAATACCGTTCTTTAAATATCTGTTGTTATCATTTGCTGTTTTTAATCATTTAACTTTTTACTTTTTTTGTCGTCGTTACTAAACTTATTTTTTTTTTCATACAAATTTACTATTGATCGCCTTCCGGTTGATAAGCTTAATAAGAAATAAAATAAACGTTATCTACAAATTAATTTAATACTTTATTTTTATTTCGTATTTTTTTATATTTTTTACTATTTATTACTATTTATTACTATTTATTGCTATTTATTGTTTCTTATTCTTATTCTTAATAGTTGTTTTACCATTATATATACGTAGTACGTAACCGTATCTTGCAATTCACAATAGTTTCCAAATTCATCGTAAATATTTACTTATCACAAAATATAGACAATTTGTTATTATTTAAAAAATTAATAATTAATAACTAATATTTAGTAAACTAGTAAACTAATAAACTAATAAATTAATATTTAATATTTAATATTTAATATTTAATAAACTAATAAATTAATAATTAATAATTAATAATTAATAATTAATTATTTATTATCACCTCAAAAACTACATCTCTACACATAAAATAATACAATCTAAGTAGTCTCTTCAACATAATTACTAGGGAAACTTCCTACTTTACCATCTAATTCACCTTCTGTCCACCCATCTCCAATGTCATCACCAACAACTAAAATTTTATCTCCTTCACGAATACTTAATTCAGCATCTGATCTAGCTGTATAATCATAAAGTGCAACCACATATTTTAATTTTTTAGCTCCTTTCCTTGGGGCAACTGCTGGGCCCTTTTTCTTTTGGGCATCCCGAGCAGGATTGGAAGTAAATGAATTTATAGTTGAAGATATAGAAATCTTTCTTGTAGGCCCATTTGACATTACAGAAGAAGTTGGTAAAAATTTAACATAACTAGTAGGTACTATTCCTTCCTCTGATTTAGAATTTGTAACAACTATCCAGCCTGATCCATCATCTGGTTCAACTAAAGTTAATAACTCATTTTCAAATATTGCCAACTCTTCTTTAGTATTTGGTTCATAATTATATAAAGCTCTAACCTGTTGAGCAGAATGATTAATAGGAGGAGCATTTCCTAAATTATTTGTACTCGATGGAGAAAGGGAAAAAGAATCTTCGTGACCATTTGGTAAAATACTACCAGAATCAGAATCTAAATTACTATTACTTGCGGTATTACTAGCTGTTCGAACTTGTTTGCGGAAATCCTTTCGGCTCACTTTCGTTCCAGTACAATTTGCAGGAACTTTTAATTGACATTTAGTATGAACATTTATACCACAATCTTTACAGGTGAATCCATGTCGTTGAATACCCCAAATCATTTCACTACAATAGTCACATTTAGTGGGAATTCTGAAAGAAGCTGTTTTGAAATTATGAGGACTAGCATCAATAGGTAAATCACCTACTGCCATTTGAGTGACTTCTCTTTCAACTACAGCCGCAAGACGTTTATTATCCATTTTAATTAATAAATCCTGTGCAGTTAATATTTTACCTAAAATTTCTTCATAATTTCCTTCATTTTGATCTTTTAAAGCAATTTTTTTCTGTTCATCAAGAGTATGTATGCCTGCTTTTCTATCATCAACATTTCTTGATAATTCATCTTCATTTCTTGAAGAAATTGCCAATCTATTTTTAAGAAGAGACATTGAAGGATCGTCGGTAATCATTTGATCATCATCATGCCAGATTGGGCTTGGTTCAAAGAGAAAATCCGAAGGTTCAGTCCAACCGCCCACATTATGTTTTAAAAACATTGCAGAATCTAATTTGGGATCATTTTTAGAAACCATTTGATTTGCATTTTTAAGATGGGTGGTACATCTTTCAAGACAAGCTAATTCTAAGTCATTTGCACTTGTCCAGAAACCATTTAATTTTTTAATTCGTGATTCATTAAAATCTTGCATATCATTTAATAAACGTGGGATATCCGTATGAAAATATTTATCCTTAACACGATTACAAACATTTACCATAATTAAATAACCATTTTTAGTATTGTTCATATCTTCAGTTGCTTGCAGATAATATTTTTGATTTTTTGATTTAGTGCCATCTCTTTGAGCTTTTACTCTATAATTTTCGACAGATTGACAGATTGAATCATATTCTTGTTTTTCATGTTTTAGTTTTGTATAATATGAGTCTCTGTCTTCTATTAAGTTATTTGCATAATTAGAATATCTTTTAATATACGCATCAAATCTTGTAGCAGTGCCTTTGACTTGATCAGCAATTTGCAATTGTAATTCGTTTGCCAAACGATCTTTTTCTTTTGCTATATTTTCCGTTTGGGAAAGAATTTCGTTCCAAGTCACTAAGCTTGCGCATTCTAGAGATCCGGGTGTCATTTGCGGATTATCTCCCACACTTAAGGAGGCGCTTTTTTTTGCTTTTCTATCAAAATATTTTGCGGTTAATGATTGTAGTTTTGCTGCATGTTCTTTTTCCAGTTGTGCTCTTTCTCTATAAAAACTTTGGACATCATCCATAAAGAGGATACAATTTGAGATCCATTTGTCCACTACTTTGAAGCCATCCTAATATTAATATGTTAGTAGGAGTTTTATAATACATAATAAATATAAACTATTAATAATGTAAAGTGTAAAGTGTAACAAATAATCACAAATCCATACATATAAATCGGCTCCAAAAGAAACTGCTTCTATATCAGCCATTATTAAAAACAAGCATAAAATTATCTGCAAAGAGAGAAATTAATGATAGATTTTATTTTTATTTATTATATATACTATTGAATTTTTTTCCCTAATTATCGGTATAACGAAATCCAACAACTAATTTACTCGATATAAAATTTTAGAAAATTTTACACTATTTTACGATATTCTACAATATTTTACAATATTTATATATACAGAAAAAAAATCCTTAGTATGTATTTATTATGTATTTATTATGAATTTATTATGTATTTATTATGTATTTATTATATGCTATACAAAATTATATCTTTTCATACCAGGTATAACAAAATTTCTTTTATTTGTATGGTTTGCTTCATAGATTTACAACACCAAATTAATTAACTACTGATTAATTAATTAATTAACTAACAATAATATTGAATCCAAAAGCACGTGACATGGTTGCTAGTTGCAACCAACAATTTTTAATTTTCAACTTTTTCTTTTTCTTTTTAGAAAATTTTCTATACAACCGTTCTGAAATCTACACTTTATTTGTACTGAAATATACACAACTATTACGTAGAAGAAACTGTGGTCCCTATACATGGGATGTTAGTTGTCAATTGTGGATTGTCTACAGTTATTTATTATTTTAAATATATAAAATTAATAACTATCATCATATTATAATGACTTCACAGGAGAAGGAAAGCGAAGTGGATCAGGACTTGGTAAAATCCACTAATGATTTGGAAATAGATGGTAGGTTTTAAAATGTGTCTGGTTATTATATTTATTATAGCTGAGTTAGAAATAATAATAATAATAATAATAATAATAATAATAATAATAATAATAATATTGTATACAGCTTATAGCAATTGGGGATAACGGGCATACAGAATTTTATTAGAGAGCATTTATTTATTTATTATTTATCATTTATTAGAGAGCATTTATTTATTTATTATTTATCATTTATTATTTATTATTTATTTAAAAAAACAAAGAAACTACTTCATCAAAGGAATGCATTTATAAACAAATATATTTATAAACAAGTACAAACAACTACATGCGAATTATTAGAAAAATAAACAAACTGATATACAGTAATATAGTATTATATAGCAATAGATAAATTCCATTGTAGATATTAATATTCCCTGGAATCTTCAGTATTAAATTAGCATTAAGACTCGCATATTTTTTTTTTTTTTCTTTTATTTTTTCTTTTCCCTTTTAACTTTGTAATCATTCCATTCATTTTCTCTTTATAAATGAAATTATAATAATAGTCATTATAGTAATAATAGAAATATTTATAGTTCAATGCTTAAACTTATGCTAATTATTTACATCAGACAATGCTCCAAATGAACAAGTTACAAACAGATTTGCTCCAAGGGATGAAACAAAAGTAACAGATGAAAGTTTGAAAAACGATCAGCCAATTCCTTTGGGTCAGTATATTATTATATGTATTGTATACAACACTTATGTGTATATTATAATTACACTTTACTGACAAATAGACCCTGATAGCACAGAATCTAAACCCTCTGAAAAAACTGGTAAGTTGTTTCTTTGAATATTAAATACACTATACACATTTCTGACATCTTTCCTTTTATTAGAAACAGAAGATAATACAAATAATTCAAGTTGGGGAGATGACTGGAATGACCAACAAGAAACAAAAAATCCGTCAGATAATGATAAACTTCCAGAAGAAAAAGAAGATAGATTTTTAGAAAATTCTTCAAATCTTATTCAAAATTCATATGATGTTAAAGTATCTTTAAATGATCAGCAAGAAGACCCAAATTCACCTTTATATTCAATTAAATCATTTGATCAACTTGGTCTTTCCGATGAACTGTTAAAAGGTATATTTGCAATGAAATTTCAAAAACCTTCAAAAATTCAAGAGCGTGCTCTTCCTTTATTACTTTCAAATCCCCCAAGAAATATGATTGGTCAAAGTCAATCTGGTACAGGAAAAACTGCTGCTTTCGTATTGACGATGCTTTCTCGAGTTGATCCAAATCTTGATTATGCGCAAGCTATTTGTTTAGCTCCATCACGTGAATTAGCACGACAAATTATGAATGTTGCCGAAGAAATGGGCAAATTTACAAATATAAAACTAGCCTTTGCTATACCTAATAGGGAAGGTGTACGGGATAAAAGTCCAATAAAAGCTCAAGTTGTAATTGGAACTCCTGGAACTACTCTTGAAATGCTTAGAAGAAAGCGAATAAACCCTGAAACAGTTAGAACTTTTGTTCTTGATGAAGCTGATAATATGCTTGACCAACAAGGTTTAGGAGATCAATGCGTAAGAATTGCAAACATGCTACCTGAAACATGCCAATTAGTTTTATTTTCAGCAACATATTCAGATGAAGTTCGTAAATATGCGGAAGAAATTATTCCTAATGCAAATAAGATAACATTAAGTCACCAAGAATTGAATGTGGAAGGTATTAAGCAAATGTATATGGATTGTGATGGTGATGAAGCTAAATATGAAGCACTGTTAAATTTATATGGTCTACTTACAGTTGGATCGTCTATTATATTTTGTAAGACTAAAAGAACCGCAGATGAAATTCAAAAACGAATGGAGGAAGATGGTCATGTTGTTTCGGTATTACACGGAGATAAAGAAGGTATAGAAAGAGATAAAGTAATTGATGCATTTAGACGTGGAGATTCTAAAGTACTTATAACAACTAATGTTCTCGCTCGTGGTATTGATGTGTCATCAGTTTCTATGGTTATAAATTATGATGTTCCTACTACGCAAGCTGGGTTACCAGATCCAGAAACCTATCTTCATCGTATTGGCCGCACAGGTCGTTTTGGACGAGTTGGTGTATCTATAACTATGATTCACGATATAGATTCATTCAATGCATTACAATATATTCAAAATTACTATGGTATTGAATTAGTTCGAATACCTGGTGACAATATTGAAGAAACTGAATCTATAATTAAGGAATTAATTAAGAATGAATGAGCTTTATTTATTGTTTTAATATATATATTTCATGTTTGTTTATACAATTGATAAAATTCTCTAAGCAATATAGTAATTTAATAATTAAGTTAATTTTATAGTATATTGTGAATACATAAATATAAATATACATAGTAATCTATTTATACCAAATACGAGTTTGATTTTCTCTTTTTTTATCTCTTTTCGTATAAATTAATAAATTATACTATGTGTATACAATTAAAAAATAAAACTAGAAAGACGTTCAAGACGATAAAACAAGCACATTAGGGTGCCATTTGTGTAAAAATATAAAAAATTTACATTAAACAGTATCATAGCCATAACAATGATAATGAACGACAGACAATAAAAAAAAGTAAAAAGTAAAATTATAAATAAAATTTAAATTAAAATTTAAATTAAAAATTATAACTATTAAAAGAATTAAAATAATTAAAAAAAATTAAAAAAAATAAATAAATAAATAACACTCATCGTAATCATGGCTAAAGAAACTTTGATTGGTCTTGTTGGAAAACCTTCAAGTGGGAAATCGACTATGTAAGAACATTATTCATTCGCTATTATTATATAATTGTACTATTATTACACTATTCACGATTGTTATTACATTAATTCTAACTTTTAAGGCTCAATAGTATGTTTAGCTTATAGAAATTCTAGTAATAAAAACTAATTTTTTTAGGTCTTACAGACGCTACTGCAAAAACAGGGGCTTTCCCTTTCACAACTATTGATCCCAATAAAGCAACTGGTAAGATATGATTGTATATATTATTGTATATATTATTGTATATATTATTGTATATATTATTGTATATATTATTGTATATATTATTGTATATATTATTGTATGCATTGTATTTTATTTGAATTTATTTAGTAAATTCTTATTAACTGGAAATTTGGGGTGCATACACATATATTTACGCATTTTTTTTTTTTTATTTTTTTTTTTTTATTCTATTTTGCTTGCCTTTGTTTATACGTATTTATTTGTTTATTTATTCATTTGTTTACTTACTACATTTTGATATGATATAAGAAATAAATTAATTAATACAAACAAATAAATAAATTAATAGGCATGTGAATAAGCGTATAAATAAATGTGTGAAAATATGTGTGAAAATATGTGTAAAAATATGTGTTTGTGTAAAATATGTATGGATATAGGTATATAAAATCTAAATTTATATTATATACAAACATACATATTTATAAATCTGCACTCACAATACTATAATTTAGGATATCTTCAAATTGACTGTGCATGTGCTCGCTTTGGAAAAGAAGATCAATGCAATCCCTGTTACGGGTCGTGTGTAAATGGTAAAAGATCTGTGCCTATCATGCTTTTAGATGTTGCAGGTTTGGTACCGGGTGCTCACCAAGGTAGAGGTCTTGGAAATAAATTTTTAGATGATTTAAGACACGCGGATGCTCTAATTCATGTTGTAGACGTCTCCGGCACGACTGACTCAGAAGGAAAAGCAACTAGAGGTTATGATCCTATAAATGATATTGAATGGCTGAGAAGTGAAATTGTTCGATGGGTTGAAGGTAACTTAATGGATAGATGGGGATCCATTAAACGACGCCATTCTGCTATTAAGGCTACTGCTGTTGATACCTTACAAAATCAATTTAGTGGTTATGGTAGTACCCATGCAATGGTTGCTAAATTTTTAGATAAACTTAAAATAAAAGAACCACTAGAGTCCTGGGATAAGAATACTGTATCTGAAGTTGTAAATGCTTTTGTAGACGAAAAATTCCCAACTATTTTAGCTTTAAACAAAATTGATCATCCAGACGCAGACAAAAACATTTCTAAAATTGTCAGAAAATATGATTCTTCAAAAATAGTATTAACCTCTGCAATTTCAGAAGTGTTTCTAAGAAAATTAGTAAAGCAAGGGTTTGCTAAATATGAAGAAGGAACTGAATTCTTAGATACAATTGAAGATCTTCCTGATTCTGGTTTAAAGCCTTTAGATGAAAAGCTTAAATCCCGAATAGAAAATTTGCGCGATTTAGTTCTTTTCAGATTTGGCTCAACTGGGGTTGCCCAAGCTTTAAAGGCTGCTGTAGACATATTAGAGCTTGTTCCAGTTTACCCAGTAAAAAATATTAATAACTTTTCTGATAATAAGCTTGCCACCGGTGTATTTAGAAATTGCATTCTCTTTAGAAGAGGAACAAGCGTAGGAGTAGTAGCAAAGAAAATTGTGGGAGAAACAAACATTGCCTTTATAGAAGGTGTAGGAGGAAGTCGCGTGAGTGAAGACGATATAATAGATAATGGTAAAAATGACATTTTAAGTTTTAGATTTGGTACCTCTGCTTGAGCGAAATATTGGACTATAATATTAAAGTGATAGATATAAAATAAATTAAAAGAAAAAAATAATTAAAAAAAACTAAAACGAAATTAAAAGCAATTGATAACTGAAAAAATTAAAAAAAAAAAAAAATTAAGTTTTTTTTTTTTTTTTTGAAATGATTTAAAATCATATACACTATTATTTAAATATCATATAGTAGTCGGTCAGTGTATATACTATGGATTATATATGATCTTATATAATCTGAATTCGGTTTCAATACTAATATTTTTTAAAAAATGGGATAAATGTGATAATTTATTTATGCTGCACATAGGTTAAATGCATTTTGGCTTTATGTTAAATTACTCTACGAAATTATAGATTGTTCACTATGTTATATTTAAAATAGGTGTGCATATAATTAATAATCAGCTATTTTCTTCCTTAGCTTTAGCTGTTATGTTCTTATTATAATAATACAAATTTGAATTTGCAAAAAAAAAAAATCTAATTAATTTAATTAACTAACCTGGCACTGAATCAATGATTATAATAATTAAAAGTCTTTTATAGAATTTAAATTTTAAATAATTTGCAATTATATTATGGGGGTTTTTTTTTTGTTTTTTTTGCACGAAGATATGCAAGTTATTTAAACTCGTTTTAACTCTTAAATTTATTAAGTTATTACGTTACTCTGGTAAGTCAATACACAAATGCATTACTATTTACTTTGGTATCATCATAATAATTTATGCATGCTTGTCTGCATACATGCTTCATATATAAAATAACAAACATGTGTTTTTATTTCAAAGGAGTAAAAACAAAATTATGCATACAAAGTTTATTGTTTATTTTGATGCTGGAGGTTTTTTTTATTTTTTTCGAAATTTCAATATGCAAATTTATAATTTTAAAATAATTTTCTGAAAATCCTTTATTAAAATTAAACTGTTTTGTCCAATTATAGTTTAATTAGTAGGGAACACATTGGAGGAAGTATTAGAATTGCTTGTTTTTTTACCTGTTTTGACTTAGAAAACCTGATCAAGATTCCAATAAGAGGCTTATTGTTTATAGTGCAAACAGGATTTCAGTATAGGATTTATACAATTATTTTTTACTATTTTTTGGTATATTATAATATATAATATTTTATTATGCCTAATAATCCAGAAAGTAGTAAAGAATATCTTAACAAAGACTATAGTGAATCGGGTATCTTATTAGATGACTTTAAGGCTCTGCAAGCTTATCATTGTGAATCTGTTAACTCTAGTACTGGTGTTTTAGACAATGATGATGCATTTAAAAGATTTGAAATAAGTTCAAATTCAAATTCAAATTCAAAGCCAAATTCGTCTTTGAGTAAAAATTTTGATTCTTCTGCTGAAGAAAATGAAGCTAAAGAAAAAAATATGTTAAATGTGAAGACTAAAAAAGACTTGGAAAAATGTCCATTTACATATATGAGTCGAATCGAGTTAAAGGCCAGAGTAAATGCATTTGTATATTTAAATAATCTTGAAAAAGATAGAGATTATTTTATTCGTGGAGCATTTCTTGCTCAAGATGAAAATAATGTAAAATACCTACCAGAAGATGAGAAAAAAATAGTGATGGAAGAAGTTACACACAAATACAGACAATCGAAGTGGTTATATTATATGTGCTTTTTATGTGCGATGTGCGCTATTGTTCAAGGTATGGATGAAACAGTAGTTAATGGTGCACAGATTTATTATTTACCTATTTTTGGACTTGAAAATCGAACCTGGATCATTGGACTTTTGAATGGTGCTCCGTACCTTTGTTGTGCAGTACTTGGGAGTGCTCTTTCAGGCCCAATGAATCGGTGTATAGGAAGACGAGGCACGCTTTTTATTTCATGTATAATTGCATGTGCAACTGCCTTAGGTAGTGCATTTACAAAGAAATGGTGGGAACTTTTCATTGTAAGAATATTTCTAGGTTTAGGTATTGGGCCGAATTCTGCCACAGCCCCTGTGTATTCAGCGGAGTGTGTACCTGCATCTATCCGTGGAGCAATGGTGATGATGTGGCAGATGTGGACCGCGTTCGGAATAATGCTTGGATATGCAGTTTCACTTGCTTGTATGCCTCATTCAGGAGTGAGTTCACTATCCCGAGACCAAGCGTGGCGTGCAATGCTAGGAAGTGCAGCCATTGTCCCATTTGCTGTTTGCATACAATTATTTACCATACCCGAGTCTCCATCATGGTATATGAATAGAGGACAGTATAAAAAAGCTTATCAGTGTATGAAAAAATTAAGAAGACATAAAGTACAAGCTGCAAGAGATATTTTTTATAGTTATTTACTAACGGAGCAAAAAAAACTACTTAAAGAAGTTAATAAACTCAATAATAAAATGAAGAGTAATAATAAATTTCTGAATTATTTTAAATCTAGTATGCTTTGGGAACTCTTTAAAACGCCTAGAATTAGACGAGCATTCATAGCATCTGAGGTTACGATGTTTATTCAACAGTTTTGTGGAATTAATGTTATAGCTTACTACTCTTCTGAAATTTTTATTTCTTATGGATTTAGCGAAAAAGATGCTCTTCTCGCCTCTTTTGGATTTGGAGTCGTTAATTGGATATTTTCGCTTCCAGCTGTGTATACGATCGATTCTTTTGGACGCAGATCCTTACTCTTAGTCACTATGCCATTTCTTGCAATTTTAATGCTTTTGACTGGATTGTCATTTTATGTTAAAGAAGGGATTGATAATAATATGGCAAAGATAATTTGTGTTGCTGCTGGAGTATACGGTTTTACAATTTTTTATTCATGCGGTACTGGTCCAATTCCATTCACTTATTCAGCTGAAGTATATCCTCAAGAGGTTCGGGATATTGGAATGGCTATATCAACTGCAACCACTTGGGGGTTAAATTTCTTGTTATCATTAACTTGGACAGCTATGGTTAAAACATTTAGTACCCCCGGAGCATTTGGATGTTATGCAGCCTGGAATGCAATTGGATTCGTTTTAGCTTTTCTTTTTGTTCCAGAAACAAAAGGGTTGACGTTAGAACAGTTAGACATGGTATTTAACGTACCACATTGTAAAATAATTCGATATTATTTTTATTTTATGGGTACATTTTTTAAAAGAAAATTTCTTTTTCAAAAGCAAATTCCTGAGCCCCCAAAGCCTTATGAATGGAATGGATATGATACAAATAAGGAAATTGAATCAAATGAAAAAATTGAGAATAATGAGAATAATGAAAATGGTAGTAAAGGGGACGAATATGCTGAACTAATCAAATAATGAGAGATAAATATACTAAATAAACTGGATGCATAGAAAAAAAAAATATTTCTATTAATAAATCTATTTATCTTTGATAAAAATACGATTACTATACTAATTTTTTTAAATTATCCACCTTATTTTTTAATCAATTGAGGAAAACAATATTATATTGTATACGTATGTAATTAATAGACTAATTAGGTAAAATAATAAAATCACTCAATTTAATTAAATTACATTATATATATTAAAAAAATAATAATTACAACTGTCTAATAATTGGCAATTTAAAGTGAGAATTACGGAAAACGATAAATATATTTCAAATGGCTTTTAATTCAAATAAAGTGAAAAATATGTTATTAATCCAAATAAAGTTAGTATATTTACGATATATATAATACAATTTACAATGCAATGTAAAACAAAAATTATTAAAAAAAAAAAAAAAAAAAGAAATAATATATATTCTCATCATAACTTGACTACGTATTGTATTAGTGTTTGTTAAAAATCCAATAGAGCATTTTGCTATAGGACGGGTAAATTCATTGATGGGAAATTTATATTGTTTATGGTAGTAATGGTTCCTATTTTGTATAGCTTTATTAGCGGCTTTCTTCACTAATTTATTAGTTATAATGTGTGAGAATACAAGTCGTATATTTTCTAAACCTTACCAAATAGCCAGCTATATAATAATCCCTTCTTTTTACTTTACAAACTGAGAACGAATGCTGAGTAATCCTATAAATAAATTAACATCCATATTTAATACATCATAAATTGATGTACATATTATTACTTTTATAGATTTCAAAATTAGTACATAGTGCAAATGGAAAAATTAATAATGTAAATAATATATAGACATATAAAGTGACATAGATAACAATCCAGCTTTATTTAAAACCAGTATTCAAGACCAATATCAAATTGATATTAGGGCAGTTATTTTTGATTTATTTTATTATTATTATTTATTTTATTATTATTATTTATTTTATTATTATTATTTATTTTATTATTATTATTTATTTTATTATTATTATTTATTTTATTATTATTATTTATTTTATTATTATTATTTATTTTATTACTTGTACTTTATTTACCTTATTTTACTTTTACTTATGAACATATTTATTATATTATTTTACATATTACTTTATTGCTACTTATTTATGTTCAATTTATTTTATTTTACAATACTGATATTAAATTATGATACTTATAAAATATTCATGTTACCTTTTAAAATACATTTTTAGTTTTAATTCACTTCAGATCATTCCAGCTATTTATTTCAACTCATACTACTCATTTTCCCCTTTATTTCAAATCCTTTTGTTTTTTTCATTTTATCTTTTTCTTGTAAAACAATAAGTTTTTCAATAAGATCGAATAATTTTAAGTGTATTTAAGAAAGCTTCATTCTTTACAATAATAACTTATTCCAAAATGTCAAAGACTGACTAATAATATATTATATGTTATGTAATATATTATATATTATGTAATTTGTTATATAATCATTCACATGAATAATATCAATTTTGCACTTCTCTCTCAAAATGCACTCAAGTAGAGTCTCCCGAACGTATTCATTTTGAGGGAGTTTACTGCATTATTTATTTAATTTTAATTATAATTTTAATTATAATTTTAATTATAATTTTAATATTAACTTTAACATTTGCTTTAACATTAGCTTTAATATTAATTTTAGTTTTAATGTAAATCTTGATTTAATATTAATACTTATTAATGTATAAAAATGCCTCCCGACTGGTTGCTAAGCTAAATAATAATAATATTTTTAATTATATTACTAATAATAACGCACTTCATATTAGGGTTTATTGTTTATATTAAAAAGACCATGTTTTCTTAGTAATAATAATTAATTTATTAGTCAAAAATAATATATATTGCTTCGCATTATATGAATCTCAAATTATAAACTAATAATTACGATATTTTATAGGGTTTCTCCATAGCAAATTGGAATTTCTATTTTTAAAAATTCCATTTGTTGTCGGAAACGATTTGATTGGACAAAAAATTGCGGGGTACTTCGGAAAAATCCCCCGCATTCTAAATGTTCCATATGTTACGCACGGCATCATTCCCTTTTAGTGGCATTTTAGTGGCATTTTAGTGGCATTTTAGTGCATTTTTGTGCATTTTTGTGGTATTTTTGTGGGCATTGTTTACTCTCTCTCATTGGATGATTTGCTATTAAAAAAAGGCTCTTTTTAATTTTCCGGGGTATATATAAAGGGAAAAAATATGCAGAGTTTACGAATTTCCTTCTTTATTTTTATTATAACAATTGCATATTATAATATTTAATATATTTTAAAGCGCATGAATAATTGATTGGTCTAAAACCCTTTTTGCTTATAATCACATTTATTTGGTTTAGCTTATTTATAAATCATTTTAATTTAAATAAATAATTAATTACTTGGTATTTTTCTTAGCTTCGGACAAGCTTTTAATTAAAAATTTTCTTTCAAATAAAACTATTTAAACAGGTTGAATTTTCCATCTTCATCATATTTTTATGCATTTTTGAATCTATACAAAATGGCTTTTGGAAATTTTAAGAGAAAAAATCCATCTATAGAAGAAAAAAGTAAAGAAGACATTTCTTATTCTCATGCAGAAGAAGTTGATGGCCGACCAGGCAATAACCCTTCATCTGAACTTTCCTCTTTATCTAATAACAAGAAATTTTCAAAAAATTCTTTTTTTGATAATCAAAACAATTTAGAGCATCCTTTAAATGGACTTTCAGATGAAGAGTTACTCAGACGTGTTAACTCGTTTGTTGATGAGCACGGTTTTTCTGAAGATCGGGGATATTTTGAACGTGGTATTTTACTAGCAGCAAATCCAAAGAGATTAGATATTTTACCTTCTGATGAAAGAACAATAATTGAAGAAGAAACTACAGATAAATGGAAAAATCCACCAACATTATATTATTTATCCTGTATGATTGCAATGTGTGCTGTAATCCAAGGTATGGATGAAACTGTTGTTAACGGTGCACAAACAATTTATGAAACAAAATTTGGTCTTGACAAAAATGTAATGCTTCTAGGTTTAGTTAATGGTGCTCCATATTTATGTTGTGCTGTTGTGGGCACTTTTATAAATGAACCACTTAACAGATATCTTGGTCGTCGTGGTACTATTTTTATTTCTTGTTTAATAGCTGCCGCTGCTTCAATTTGGGAGGCTTTCACTTATTCATGGGGTCAACTTTTTGCGGCTCGATTTGTACTTGGACTTGGAATAGGTCCAAAATCATCTACTGCTCCTGTTTTCACTGCTGAATGTTCCCCTGCTTCAATTCGTGGTGCTCTTGTTATGATGTGGCAAATGTGGACTGCATTTGGTATTATGCTTGGATACGTTTTTTCTCTTGCCTTTTTCCCGTCAAAAACAATATCTGAAGATGTTTCATGGCGTTTAATGCTTGGCTCTACAGTTGTAGCTCCATTACTTGTATGCGTTCAGGTTTTTTTTGTTCCAGAATCTCCTCGTTGGTTACTTTTAAAAGGAAGATATAGCGAAGCTTATAAATCTATGCAAAGACTTAGAAGACACAAAATTCAAGCGGCACGTGATCTTTATTACACTTATATTTTATTAGAATATGCTAATGGAATGAAACAATCACGAAATCCATTCAAAACGATTTTTAAGGTTCCAAGAATCCGTCGTGCATTTATTGCCTCAGAATTTCTTATGTTTATGCAACAATTTTGCGGTGTTAATGTTATAGCTTACTATTCATCATCAATTTTTACTAAATATGGATTTTCCCTTAAACAAGCTTTTCTTGCTTCCTTTGGATTTGGTTTAATTAATTGGTTATTTGCTTTACCAGCTGTTTATACTATTGATACATTTGGTCGTCGCGCACTTTTATTATGTACTTTCCCGTTCCTCTTTATCTTTTTACTTTTAACTGGTTTTTCTTTTTATATTCCAGACAGCAGCCGGAAAGCTAAAGTGGGAGTTGTGTCCTTGGGAATATATTTATTCACAATATTTTATTCATCTGGTGAAGGCCCAGTTCCTTTTACATATTCTGCTGAAGCTTATCCTCTCCAAGTTCGTGATTTTGGAATGGCTGTCGCTACGGGCACTACATGGTTATTTAATTTTATATTATCTTTAACTTGGCCTAAGATGTTGGTTGCACTCACTCCTCAAGGTGCGTTTGGATTTTATGCTGCTTGGAATGCAGTTGCTATAGTAATTGTTTTCTTTTTTGTACCAGAAACAAAAGGACTTACTTTGGAAGAATTGGATAAAGTTTTTTCAATTACTCATAAAAAATTTATAGACTATCAACTCAAATTTCTTCCTCAAAGTATTGAACGTTATATTCTATTCCGAAAAGATGTTGCTAAACCTCCTCCATTACATATATACTATGCAAATGAGGTTACAGATGATTTAGAAAAAAGAGGGATGAGTTCATGATGGAATAATAATGGTATTTTATAGAAGTAAAAACTTTTCTTTTTAGGTTATTGACGTTTTATATTATCTTTTATTATGTATATATTTTACACTTTTTGTCTTTTTTTAAAAAAAATTTTTCTTTTAACTTTTTGTTAATTTTGATTTATATTTTTGTCTAGAATACTCGGTTTTTTTTACGATTTATGATTCATTTGATTTTATTTAAGCCTTGTTGATTGTTTTAATTTGTAATTTTAATTTGTAATTTAGTTTTATAGAAATGATTTTCATTATAATGCTAGTTTATTTTTTAATTGTTTATGCTTATATATATATATATATATATATATATATATACTGAAACATAAGCAGATCAAAAACAAATTTATGTATCTGTATTAGCTACTTAAATCGAGAGTTGGATTTAACTATTTAAAATTTTCAAGTGTATTTAAATTTTTTGAGATTATTACAAAGTACTTATTAATTAATAAAAACAACATGAAAAATTTAAATATAAACGGTATTATATAAAATTAAATAGTAAATAACAAAAAAAATCGAAGAGTTCCAACAATATAAACAGAACTTAAATGGTTGTCAAAATTCGAAATATAAACTAGACTAATATATTTTTATATCTATCACAACCAAAAGATATAAATACAAAAAGTATTTTATAATATATAAATTTAATTAAAATTAATGTTTTTTTTTTTAATATAAATACTGAATATTCCTTTTTTTTTTTTTTCTTAAATTTTTTTATTACACGCATAGGAATATATTCTATTGAATGTCTGCTTTTTTTTAATATTATATTATTTAAACAATATATACAGTAGTTATTAAAATAAACACTATACTAAATTATAAGTATTACAAAATTATATATTTATATATATATATATATATATATAAACTATCTTTTATAAAAATAATTATTACATTAAAGAATAACAAAACAATAAATGTCTGAATTATTAAGTAGTAGTTATAAGTCAGCCCCAAAATCTTCTATAGCAACGGAAAATCATTTAAGTCGATCCGATGAGATGGCTTCTCATTTGCCAAGAAATAGATTAATAGGTGATTTACCAAAATATGGGGAAAGAAAATTAAAGCCAAAGTTAAAATTAATTACAAATAGTGGTTTCGATTCAAGAGCTACTTTTATTTCTATCGAAAGCAAAGTTGGTATTAGCAGCAATAATAATAATATAGATGACGATATAGACGACAACAGACTGTTATTTGCACATTCTGAAGTTTCTTTGAATAATCTTCATTTACAAGCATTAGATGACCAACAACAAAACAATCAAATATTAAACGAAAATACTAGCTTACATAACATTACTAACAATAACAATAACAACAATAATAATGAAAATAATCACATCGAATATAGCATAAGTTTTCATGTGCAATCTAATACTAGTATAATAATTGATGAAAATTTTGAAGCTCAAATTAAAACAGAAAATAGTGAGAAAATAAAAAACTCATATTATGCCCATTATCCCAATGAAGGTATAATTCGTGAAGGCTGTCAGCTTATAAGTCAACGACTTCTTCATGACTATTTAATAATTGGCGAGCTTGGCCACGGGGGGTTTGGTTTTGTAATGTCTGCTATTAGGAGATCTGATGGAAAAGAATGTGCTATTAAATTTATTCGTGAAGGTAAAATCCCGTTAGATAGATGGATTTCAAACCCAGATTATGAAAAAGAGATAAAATACATTCAAGGTTACGAATACAATGAGCCTAAAAAAATTCCTTATGAATTATATGTCTTAAAAATGGCAACAAAATCTAAAAATCCTAATATAGTTGAATTATTAGACTACTATGTTGATATTTCTTATCCTTTTATAGCAATTGTTACTGAAATTTTTGGTTATCCATGGTCTATTAATAGTCTAGATACAAGAGATATAATTTCAAAAATTAAATATTATAAAAATTATCAATATAAGAATAAAAGTGTATCTGGAGATTCTTCATTATTTGGATTAAATTCTTTTAAATTAACAGAACTAGATATGCCATCCTTAAACCAAATTAATATTTTGAATGACCCTTATTCTATTTTCAAACAAGAAAATCAAAATCTTTCTAAAAATTTACAAACTACAACTGGATACAATAAATATGGAATCAAGAATCAATGTGATCAACATACAGAATTACTTTTCAAGATTTATTTAAGGCAACCAAGGTTTGATCTTTTTGAATTCATTGACTGTAAAAAACGATTATCTGAAACAGATAGTCTCAGAATTCTACATCAATTAATTGAAACTTTGATGTTTCTTCGTGCTACACTTGGAGTAATCCATAGAGATATTAAGGATGATAATATTCTGATTGATGAAAATTTACATATTAAGCTTATTGATTTTGGTTCCGCTACTCCAGTGGCATTTTTTAATAATATAAATCGCAATATCAGAGATGCTGCTTCTACAATGATAATTTCAAATACAATAGCTTCGTTAATAAAAAAAAAATCCGAAAATAACCTAGAAACAATTAATAAATTCAAGAAAAGTGAGAGTCAGATTGGTTGCTTTTATAAAAAATCAGAATTAGCTTTATCATCTCACTCTACCGAAACAAACCAGTCATTTATAAGTAAACAAAACGAAACTTATGAAATATATTCGCTGTCCAAATCTGTTAAAAATGTATCAGATCGAACTTCTATGCAGATTAATCAACAAAGTAGCCCTTTCGAACTCAATTTGTCATCTCCTAATCTTAACCATAATAACAATACAAGAACTGCAACCAAATCAAATAAATATGATGGCATTCGATATGCAAAATATATTACCCAGAAATCAGCTGAATACCCAAGCTCAAAAAATGATTCAGATACATCCTCTAATTATTCTTCGTCTTTAATTGAAACTTCAGACAAATTTATCAATACTAACTCAGTTATTTCAGCTGAAGAAAAAAAACGTTTCAAAGAGCAAGTAAATATGAGCAAGTGTTTTTCAATGCCGATTTCAAAAATTAAATATAGTGCATCCAATAATGATTTAAGCTCAAATTCAACTGCTTCCAGCTATTCAAATGAATTTTCAAAAAAAAGAGAAAATTCATCAGAGAAATCAAAGAAACCATATTTTGTGCCTAATTCTGACCCCATAACTGGAATTTTTTCAAAACCTAAAAAGTCACTATTGCAAATAAATAATTCCGAATCAGATGTTTCTAATGCTAACAATAATTATAACAATAAAGTGATAAGAAATAAGATAGCACTAAATAAATCTTCACAATGCAAATCTACCCCTCATAATAACAATTATTCTGCATTCTTCAATAAAACCAATACAAATCAGTTATCTTCATTTTCCACAGGTAACCTTCCACACTCATTTCAACAAGTACATATGAGTGCATATATGACACGCACATTTGCTGGAACTATAGAATTTGCTCCACCAGAATGTATTTATAGCGCAACTAAATATCTTCGACCATCAATAGATTGTAAGGCAAAATTATTCCAAACAAATGATCCATATAATGCTCAAATTGCTAATATTGAAAAAGCAAAGATTAAAGCTAGATTTTCATTAAATAGACTTGAACCCTATGATGCAGAAAAAGCAGAAATTTGGACATTGGGAACTGTATTTTATTCTTGCTTAAATGGTGTTATGCCTTATAACAATGTTAAAAATATAGGTACCTACCCTTGGACTTGTTTACGTCATGTTCAAGAAAACCTTAGTCAAGAAACTTTTAAACTTCTTCAAGATTTACTCTGTATAGACCCATTAAAAAGATGCTCTCTTTTTACTGCAGCTACGCATCCATCCTGGGAAGCAATAGGAATTCCTTATCCCAATATCTATTTCTCTTTTCCTTCAAATTAATATAATTTATGTTAAAACATGTTTTATTTTTTCTAAATTTACAGAATAACCTAAAAATAAATAAATATTATTTTGATTTTATATATAAAAAAGAGCATGCAATAACTTCAATAATTAAAATAGAAATACACTCATTAATCATTAACTGTTATATTCCGTAATCAAATCCACATAATTAAAAGCTTTTATATTGCTAAGTAAATGAAATAAAAAAGAAAAAATGTGCGCCACTTTACTATGTATAAAGAATGGAAAAAAAAAGAAAAAAAAAGAACGAAATATATATACAATATGCATAATTGTAAATTCAAAGAAAAAAAACTCTCATTATATCATCCCAAAACTTATTCAAATTAAATATAAAACAAAAATTAAAACAAATAAATTAAATCAAACCAAATTAAATCAAATCAATAACCACGTAATCATAAATTTAGTAATATCACATTTTCATTGCGGCTGCAGCTGCAGCAAGAGGTAACTGTCTATTTGAATCTTTAGGTTCGTTAGTTTTATTTCTTGTATTAGCAGCAGAAGAAACATGATGAGTATGCATTGGAGAGGATTTTACCGAAGAACGATGTAACTGTTTATTATTTAAATCATGCGCATCAATGGCCGAAAAAAATGGAGATGACTTCGATGATTGTGTCATAGTATTAGATTTCCCTATTGGGCGTGACCCCATTTGAGAACTAATATATGATCTATCTATGTTTGATTTGGAGATTTCTGCATGTGAAGTTCCCGAACCAGCGGTAACATTTACAGAAGATGCGTATTGGGATGGATGAGTATCTTGTACTTGCTGCGAGTTCATTCGAACATTAGAATACGTAGAAATAGGTTCATGATTTCCTATATGAGATTGTTTAATTGGTGGTTTCATCTGTGATTGTGGAGAATAATAATTATTAAGCATGGAAGGTGAGGAAGTCGACGACAACTGTACATTTAAATAAGAGTCCATATAATCCGAATTATAGTTTGGAGAAATTGGCTTATTACTATATGCGAATTGTGGCTTGGCATTCTTCTGTAAA
>JAJMCZ010000051.1:0-69755 GCA_030573245.1 Ascobotryozyma americana | reverse complement strand
TTCCAGGTTAAGTTCGACTTCTATTTCTTCTTCTCTTAAAAATTGGAGAACCAAAAATGGATAACGAGTTTGACCTTGACGTACTGGTGGATCTAATTGAATAATCAACATATTATGTACATCATCAGGTTTTGGAAGTAAAAATAATCTTTGAATAGTTGAATATTGAATTTTATAGTCATAAGTTTTACCACGTAAACGCAAATAAGTTCTAAACATATCTATATCGAAACGACCACGTGGAGTTAAGAAAAGAACATCTGCAAATGAAACTATTGTTTCTCCAACAACAACACCAATATCTGCCTTATCTTTTAATGTTTCATAAAATATTGTGGCGGCTTGCTCTTCATTTTCTTCTTGGTTATTTTCATTATCACCATCACTTTGAGAATTTTGCTCATCATCATTTTCTGAAGACATTGAAACATCTTGATCTGAATTTTTTTTTGGTTTTATTTTTTCTGTATTTTTTTTATCAGACGATTTTGAGACAAATCCAGGTATAAAAAACCTAACTTCAACCAATTCATCTCCAGATTTAAATCTTTTTTCATTAATTGGTTCAAGATTTAATTCCACAGCTACTTCCGTTTTACCAACTAAATTAACATTATTAACATCAGCATAAGGAATTTCAAACTGTGGTTTACCACCAACAGACATAACAATTTCATTTCTTTCAAAATCCTGCGATCCCCAATTCCAACCTCTAACAGAATGTTCTTTAGGTTCAACAATAATATTAAAATATTTTTTAAATGTGTTTTTCACTTCATCTAAATCTTCTATATCAAATCCATCAAATGATACAACTCCATGACCACGAGTTTGTACCCGACATTCATACCCTCTACAGCCTCTTGACCAAGATGCACTTAAAATTTCTGATATTGGTAATAAATAAGGTTCAGTTAATGAAGAAGGTAATTTGTTTTCCTTTTGTTTATTTGCCAATGAAGATGGTAATTGAACTTTCCACCCTAATCCTATTTCCGCCACTCTAAGTTTTCCATGATATCTACTTTGATTGTAGTATATATTTCCAAATTGTACAGTCATTTTGCATATACTTTGTTGTGTGTATGATTAACTATTGTCTGCTCTTTATTTTTTTTTCCTATAATTCGTTTCCAGGTTGGTATAAATGGGAATAAAAAACTGTGCGAGAAGAAGATCTTTCTCCATGGCGACTGACGGGTCTTTTATTGTCTAAGAGAGAATATTATTTCCACATGATATGTTTACTAAGGAGTATACATGTGAGGTTTGGGGTTTATAATTGTAAAACTGTGTATTAATAACTATGTAGATTTAGTAAAACGATGTTATTCAGGTTGAAGATGCTTGTCCCCCTTCCCCAAGTTCTCCCCCTTTTCCCATAAAGGTGTTCTTCACCTTTATTTATATTCCTTTGTTATTAGCCTGGTAGTCTTCGACTAGTCTAACATCTTGTCTCGTGTTCCATTCCAATTCTTCCAGGAACCTCTACTTTGTTGTGGCTACGTGAGTTCGGGTTTATGTTGCTGTGAGGGGTGGAATCCTTATAATAAGTAACACCAAATGCCCAACTTGAGGTTAAGCACGTAAGCTTCTAAGGAGAGTAAAACTTAGATGTGTTAAATTGAATACGTGGAATATAAATAGATGTAAAAGTACATAATAAATAGAATCAATTCTGATATAAATTACTAAATAATATATAACAAAGATGTCTGTAAATTGTAGCTCCGACAACGAACCCAAGCTGCCAGGCTGAAAAGTTATTCATTCTCAATTATTATTGGTAATGCTTCGGAAACTGTCAAAAGAAACATAATAAATCTAGAGAATCGAATGATTCTACATTAAATTTTTTCACTTATAAGTAAATTTCAAATTGACCCCAAAATTAGCAATTAAATATATAAACCCTTTATTAAATGACAAATAACAGAAAAGATAGAAGTATTTAAATAAAATCAAAATAAAAAGCAATTTATTTAAAAAGAATATTTTACTCTTGGATTTACCCTTGTAAAGGCTGTAGGGCATGGAAATTTGCTAGAGATGCTTTGTATCCAAATATCTATATAACGCAATCAGTGTTCTTGTCAATTACAGGAGTTCGTCTATTAGTACATAATAGTACATATGTAGCTTGTGTGCGGACAGAAGAGACTTGTACAAATAATGTTGATCTTTATGGCATGAGCACTTGGCTCAATAATTTAACAATGTCCCTAAACAACACACGTTAAATTTAAATGGTGATATTGCTTGGATTGCTTTGGGTTATACTTAGAAGTTTCAAATAGTGCAGATAATAAATGCATCTAAGTGTTGTGGCAGTGAAACTGGGGAACCTAAACATAAAACCCTAAAGACCATTTTAACTTTACTTCTACATGATCTATTACAAAAAAAAAAAAGTTTTTATTGAATAAGGTGACTGTATACCTATACTAATTGTTATCAGAAATATGTAAGTATTCTGGAACTTCTATTCCTACATTCCATACCCTAATGGTACTATTTCTTATTATTTAACTTCATTTATTACTGGAAATTTGAACACTTACTAGTTTTATGCGATTTATTTGTAGTTTAATAATTTAATTAATTATATTCATAAACTATTCAAATTTATACTTTCACGAATAAACCTATAAAAATATTTAATTATATTGTAAAACAAATAAGTGTGCTCGATGAGATACTGTATTATTTTTGACTATTTATATATAGGAGGATAATCTATATAATTCAATTGTAAAACAAAAATATTAAGTATTTGAAAATCTTAAAAGGACTGAAGTAAATAAGAATTATAATTATAAATACAGTTAAAAATAAATTAAAGTTATTAATAAAAAAAAAAGTTAAAACAAATGATAAATAAATGTATTAATCAGGAATTATAAGAATTTTGAATAGAGAATATCGTAAAGTATCTAAAATGAGCTGTTCTAAAAAAAAACCTAATAAGAATGCAGCTCTATTCAAATTTTAATAGTTTTAACTCTTTATTAAGTGCATTGTCATTGCTTAATACTTCAATTCTATATACTTGGTAGTTTGTTTAATGAATAACCTATTTTAAATTACAATCTGATATAGATTATTAATTGTATACAACAATTTTTAGAATACGCTTTTAATTAAAATTAATTAAATTTATAATATACGTATATTGGAATCTTTTGGTATCTAACAAATAATTAAATTCTTTTTACATGGTGAAGCGCTATTTTTTACTATAAAAAAAGCCGGGAACATAAAAAAGCCAATATATAAAAAAATGCAAAACCTATAAAAGTATCTCAATTAAATATTATCTATTTTATATTGTAGTGTAGTTATTAATGTACTGCTTTAATTTCTCGTAAAAATCAATGTTCTCAGTTTTATATTATATCAAATATTCATTTTCTTTTTACTATTTGTATTATATTTTTAAATTTTCCTCAAGCATTGGCAGTAGCTTTTGGGCAGGATGAATAAGACGAAGGTTATGAGGCGAATAAATTGAATTATAATTAGTATTATTAGTAGTAACGGCAGCAGTATAAATATCTCTCATAAGCATATCTTCTTCTCTCACCCCAGTTAGCGAAAGAACACATAAACGCTTCCCATTCTTTTTAGCATTTAAAACAAGTCTAAATGCAGACGCGGTAGCCAATGATGTACCAATAGTTAAAATACGATCTGCATTTTGAAATATTTTTTCTGCAGCTGAACGAACTTCATCATCTACTTGTCCTCCGAAAAAGACGACTTTTGGTTTTAATATTCCAGAATATTTGTTAATATTATTATTATTTTTAACTTTCATATTGTTATCATCAGCATCTATCCAAGCACCATCATTATCGGTATGAACTAATCCTTTTGATGCACAATCAGTACAAGCAGGATATCTGAAAGATTTATAATTAATATGTTTACCTAATTCAACATCCCCATCGGGATTTAGAGGTATTTTATTATATTTTCCATTTTTAAAATATATTTCGTTTATAATATCTGTCCATAATGGATTTAATTTCGATAATTTACTCTGTAATTCATCTCTTGTAATTATATTATTACATCCTATACATATAACATTTCTTAATGCACCATGTAACTCAACTGTTGATGGAACGCTAGAAAGATGTAAAGAATCGACATTTTGTGTTACAACTCCAGATAAATACCCAGCATCATAAAGTTTTCCTATAGTATTATGAATTATATTTGGATTCGGAAATGTGTTACCATTTATCTTATTATCGTCATTATTTTTCCATCCAGATATTTCACCCCATCCAACAAATGATCTGGCCCAATATCTTTGTCTCCAATGATGATCACTAATGAATTCGTTATGAAATATTGGCCTATATGTCTTTGGTCTCTCTGTATATACACCCCCGGGCCCTCTGTAAGCAGGAATTCCAGATGGAACTGAAATTCCTGCTCCTGTTAATACTGCAGTTTTTTTTTCATATCCATCTTTTAAAAATTCTGATAATAATTTGCTTGCTATTTTGATATTAATACTACTTTCTGGTATGCTTATAGGTTTATAATTTATAGTTTTATACGGAATTCTAAGCGTCATTTTGTGATTTTTTTATATGTTTTTATGTATTTAAAAGTTTACTATTTATATAAGGAAATTTAAAATTGTATATTGTAAATTAAATACTTTCCACATATAATCGATTTCTCTCTTTAATATGAATATCTAAGATAAATATTCATTTATCCTCGTTTAATTTAAATCATTTCCTTAATATAAATTCCCAGCGAATAAACTCATAACTAACCTGTACTCAACCAAAGAATCATAAACAAACTAATCCTTCCCAATAAAACATTACATAATAAATAAAAATAATGAAAAAAAAAAATGAAAATAATAAAAATAGTAAAAATAATAAAAATAATAAAATCATAAATAACTAAAATAATAAAGTCATAAATAACTTAAAACAAACAATAGCTAAATTCAACCTTCGTAATAAACCTAAACCTAAATAAACCCATACTAAACCATTCCATGTAAAAAAATAATTCACCCGATTTAACATCCAATTTAATTAATTTGCCTCCAACCCCATAATAAAATCATCAAACAATATAATTTCAACTTAAATTTAAATTTCAATATCAATATTAATATTAAATTATAGTAGACCACCCACCGCCAAGCCCAACTAAAGCTTCCTTGACACCATTAGTAGAAAACGCAAGTATTCCTAAACAGCTAGTAAAAAATCCAATTCTGACAACTAAATTGATCATTCGCCAGCCAACATATGCTAAGAAAGAAGATACGCCATCCAGATTAAAAGGGTCACGACAATGTATCGCTGACGTTGCTAATGCTGGTGTAGGCCCATATGAAGGTAGAGGAGACAGCATAGCCGTTAAGCTTGCATCTCCATCTCCCGATTTCCAATAAGGTGATCCTCCAATACTGCCAGAGGAAAATTCATAATCTCCATTTTGCCTTCTCAATCCTAATGAATTTTCAACCTTGTCATTATTTATTATTTCAATTATCTTTCTTCGAATTATTCCTATTTTTTTCATAATCATTTCCTTTTCTTCATTCCCTTTTATTGTTTTTCTATCATTCTCTTCTTCTTCATTTTCCATTGTCAGCATGTAATCGATAAATTCTGGACCAATTGACTCTAGACCTTCTTCATACAATAAATTTTGTACTAGAATGCCAAACTTTTTTTGAAAATGACGATGTTGAATCAAATTTTTTATTGCATTATCATTCTTAACGTCATTTGAATTTATATTAAAATTTTCCAAGGCATAATCATATCCATCAAATCCATATCTATCAACCAATTGATTATTTGATGAAGATAAATAATATAATTCATCTTCAGTTGAAGATTTACGCCTTTTCAATCTTTTTTCCTGACGAATACTTTGCTCTAATTGTTTAACCCATTGTGCCATTCTAGCTTGCATTATTATTTCTTCTTCATGAGATTTATCATAGCCAGGCCAATTTCTACCACTATTTTTATAATTATTATAATTCCAATTATCTTTATTATTATTATTTATTGCCCATGCAGGTACTGTGAATTGTAAATTGTCATTATTATTAGAAGGTGTAGCATATTGGTTCGTTTCTACGGCATCTGATCTTAAAAGTTCCCCAGATTTTTGTTTTATTATTTGTTTAAGTTGATTATGTTGACTAGTAACATTGTTACAGTCAAAATTCTTCATTTCCTCTCTAAACTCCATATTATTATTATTATTGTTATAAGATTTATTAACAATTATATTTTTTGTATCAGATTCATGATAAAGACGTGCAAAATTGGGGTCATTTAAATTAGGAGAAGAAATAAATTTCGATGATAAACAAGTACTATAAGTAGAACTAAGTCTCCAAGAAATTAATCTTTTTGCAGTAATATGACGAAGCCAAGCGGCAAAATCTTCATTAAAAATACGATCTATAAGAATATTTAACTGTGATGGACAAAGTACCGGTAAATCAGGAGTATATGAAGAAGCCATTAAAATACTCGCATCCATTTCAAGTTCTGAATTTAAGTTAACCATAGATGAAACAGCAAAAGGCATTTCTAAATCATTAGAAATTGAGGTTTCAAATTTGTTATTATTTTCCTGATTTTTTTCATTACTATCCTTATTGTTATTAATAAAATAATTTGGTTTTTTAAGGAAATCTTGAACATGAAATCCGAATAAAAATGGATTAATATTATAATCAACAAGTTGTGAAAGAATTTTTTGTCTTAGATTAATAATCTGTGAATTAGAGCGTGAATCGGATTTTGAAATAAGAATCATTACCGGAACATAAGCAATTAATTTTTTGATATATTCAACATCTGCATCTGTAAGTGGATCATCAAGAAGATAAAGACATAAATCAGCATGAGTATGACCAGGAGAAGAAATAATTGGAAGTAAAGAAGCAGAATCTGAATAAGAATGAGCTAAAAGTTTAGCAGTTCGACGAAATTGAGATTCGAGATAAGTAGAAATACTTGATATTGCTTCTTGTAAAGCGTCAGGATCTGATGGGGAGAATCCAATAGTATCAACACCAATAACATTTCTTTCAAGTACTGCATCTTCTGAATAAGAAGATCTACGAAAAAATGAAGAAGTAGGGGCAGCATCACTATCATCTGACCACCACGCTGGATAAGGCTTTGTTGAAGCAAAAATTTCTGTAATGTTATGAGCAGCATATTGTGGAACATCATCTACATGAACAATATCAGGCGAAAAATTAAATAAAGTTTGTAATAAAAGCGATTTACCAGTATTAGAAGCACCAGCAACAACAATTTTAAGTTTTGATAATCTTTTACCTCGTTCTGTGAATGATCTTCTAGGAGGTAATTTAACCAAGGGCATAACTAAATGTGGAGAAGGACATAATGGAAGGGAAGATGGGGGAGAATTTGTATTTAAATTTGTATTTAAATTGGTATTTAAGTTTGTATTCAAGTCTGTATTCAAGTTTGTATTTGAATTTAAATTAGAACTTAAATTTAAATTTGAATTAGAATCTACTTTTCCAAATTCGCGTACAGAATTAATATCAAAATCTGATATACAAGAAATCATTGAACGCGAAGCCGGTGAAACTGAATAAAAATCATTAGAAAAAGCTGAATAAGTTGAAACATTAGTTAAATTTGCATAAGAAGAGGCCATCGAAATATTATCCGAAGGATCAGAATTCAATCGAGAAGCCTCCATAGTTAATTATAAAATAAGTATATAAGTATATACATATATATATATAAATAAATATATATATAAATATATATATATATATATATATATATATATATGTATATATGTATGTATATATATGTATGTGTACGTTTCTTATATTTTATATACTATAATAAAAAAAAACGCTTCGTTTGTTTATTATTATAGTGTAATTTACACCGGTCGCTATGGAATATTAGACAATATTAATTAGTAGTGTTCTTTATTTAAATTAGAAATTTAATTTTGAAATTTGAATCAGAATTTGAGTTTAAATTTAAATTGTTTTATTTTTTATTTTATTATGTTATACAATTGATATAGTTCCCTTGACAACTCACTCGAGATAGTAATTTATACTAGGAATATTCATAGTCTACTCCAGGAAAGAGCACAGCCGGTATCGTATTATATAGAGAAATATACTTAGAGTTTCTGTATGCTATATTTATTAATTACTTATATTATAATTACTTATATTATTAACTACTTATATTTACCAACTACTTATATTATAATTACTTATATTATTAACTACTTATATTTATCAACTACTTATATTTATTATGGATGATATCTTTTACTATATTGTACTAAATTACTCAAATACATAATAAATAGTTCCACAATAGAATCTATAGAATAGATTCTATTGTGCTCCCATTATAGAAATAGAAAGTGAAATTATCGCCATGGAAACCAAGAATGGACAGGGTAATTTATTGACGTAGTTTTGGAATTTTGTATAAATGTCCTCGTCCAATCTATGTATGTATGGAAAAATGTATGTACTAAATATCTATCTATATATATACACCTATATAAACAGTACTGTCGTATAAATAACCATATATTTATTACTGTATATAATTATATAACAAGATATATTAGCATCTATTTAGCTTTCTTTGCCTTATCCTTTTTAGCTGCAGAAATTAAAACCATTCCTACAAAAGAACCAACTATTGTAGCTCCAGTTATTAATAGGACAACTGGAATTCTAATAGCCCATTCACGTGGTGGGAAAAATGCATGTACGGCATGTGAAGGTTCAATGAATGGCTTATGCATGCGTTAATATTTGTAATAAATTAATTGTTTTTAGTATTTATATTTGTTAATAATAAAAAATTTATTTAATAAACTTACCAGTATAAGAGTCCATACAGTGTAATAAACAAACACTAAACTGGCTGCTAAAAACATGAATAACCCGGCAAATTTGTCCTACAAAGGGTTAATACAAGTGCATAATACATATATATGTAAATACATAACTACATATAAAAACATAACACAATTACTCACTCCGCTAGATCCCATTTTCGTTTATTCACTATTGTTGTTGTAATTCTTTAACTTTAGCTTTCGTGGCTTTTCTTGCAGTACTGTTCTACCATTGAAATCAATTTACCTAGCAACAGAAAAAGTAAAAACAACCATAACATAGAAATTCTACGTAATATACTGTAATACACGAATTCTTACTTATTCTCATCTTGCTGTCGAATTCTCACCATAATCAGTAACACGTGATTGAACAGTACCCTATATAATACCCTAGATTATCTATAATGTAATACCTATGAAATCATATGCTGACTATGTGCTACCTAGATGATACCCTTACATATAGCGTTTACGTAGCTAAAATCATATTCCATACTAATATGAACAGTTGAACTAACGAGGTTTTTTTTTTTTTTTCCCAAATGAATCTCGGTTAATTATAAACACATAGAATATATATATATATATATATATATATATATATATATACCACATATATTTCGCCACATATTTTGTATGTCTATATGCACACATATATATATATATATATATATACACATTTATACACATTTATACACATATATATTATATACATATATATATACATGTAAATACATATAAATCGGCATATATGTGTGCTTATTTTTCCGTTGGTATTTGCATGCGTTAAAAAACATCTTCAGACTGTCAAAACCTTTGAAAACCTATCGATTGTTTATTTTTTTTATTCTTTTTTTATTTTCTTTTTTCATTTATTGTTTATTTTTATTTTTCTTTTTCTTTTTTTTTCTATTTTATTTATTTTCTTTCCCTATGTCTTCTACAAGAACTACTTTGGATCCAATGTAAGTAATTAGTAATAGAAAAAAAATTACATATTTACTATGTATGAATTGACACAATAAAAATTTAAAAATCATTATTACGAATATTTCTAACAAATTTAATATATTATATTAATTATATTATCTTACAGTCCCCTGGTTTATAAGCCTTCGTTTAAAAGTTCTGCTTCGCGATTCTTAGGTTCATTACATCCACATATTCAAAAGCATTTATCAAATAATTTAGATTCCGTTCAAGCTGCTTCTTCGAATTCTTCTTCCTTTTTATTTTCATCTGAAGATGCTGTTAAAAATTTACTTTCAAATAATTTAATACAAGCATCATTAAATTATGATTCTTTGCCATTTTATACTGAATTTTCATCTACAGGAAATGAAATGCTTTTAGTGTATGAATCTGCTGTAGAATTATGGTCCTTTGAACGTTTTGTTTCTACTTCAAATAATGATTTTAAATATAAAAATTCTTCATCTTCACAAAATCAATCTTTTTTTTCCAATAATGGCAATAATAATAATAAAAATAAAAATAAAAATGCAAATGCAAATATAAATACAAATTTCTCAAATAATGACTCAGAATTAAAGCTAACCTCTACAATATTTGCGCAAAATTTTCATGGTGGCGGGAAAATTATAGGTGCTAATTTTTTACCTCCTGATAATAATAATAAATCAAATAAAGTTTGTTTACAAATTTTAAGACGTGGAGATATTTCAATTGAAGTGCATTCCTTTCAATCTTATTCAAATTCGCAAAATACACCTTTTTCTTCTTCTCCTTCAACTTCTCCTTCTCCATCTCCTTCTCCATCCCCTCCTTCATCTTCTTTCCATAATTCAAATTCATTTCGTTCAACTTTTCTTTATGCTCTTGTGTTACCTCCTGTATCTTCTGGCCCTCCACCATATACAATAACAATAAGTTCTTATGCAATAATAGTAACAACATCAACTGGTTTATTAACTTTTTTTAATATTAAAACTGGAATGCCAGATGTATATTTATCAGGTCTAACAACTCGCGTGTGTACCGCGTCCTTAACAGGTTTAAGGATGAATGGCCTTACTCCTCTAGGTTCCAATGGGGTTATTTCTTCATCTTCAATAACTCAATCTCATTCTTCTTTTTCAACTTCTTCAGCCTCAGCTTCATCTTCCTCTTCAACATCAGCTTCTTCGGCTTCAGATGCTAAAACAATTCAATATCTTCCGATTATATCTACTTCAGGTCGATGGTTAGTAATTTCTCCGCAAAATCTTCATAATTCAGTAAAAATGGTTCCAATAAGATTAAGTAGTTGGGTGGATTCGGAAAATAAGTCTGACTTTCCATCGTCATCTTCTTTTACTTCTTCTACAGCAAAATCTTATCACCAACAATCATCTCACTCATCCGACCACAGTAGTAAAAATAATAATAATTTTAACTCTAATGATGGTTCCAACCCCAACTCCAGCTTGAATATAAATGCAAATACACAGGTGAACAATATAGGATTAACAACAAATTCAATAAAACTTACTCTCACTCTTATGCCTCCATCCGCATCGTTACTTAAAAAATTAGCATCTCGTATGTCAGCATCTGCGCTAACTTCCTTACAGTCATTATCTGCATCTGGCTTAGACTACCTGAATTTATCTGATTATAAGCCTATAATCAGTGAACCTCCTGCGCCTACTCCGAAAAATAATTCTATTGCTCTAAATCCAAATATTTCTAACTCTCAATCAGAAGTACTTCAATCTTCATCTCATTTAAATAATTCAAAAGCTGCTTCCTTGATTTCAAATTCGTCTTCACAAGCAGTACAAGTTATAGATATTCCAACCCGCACTACGATTGCTTTATTTTTCCCTCCGGATGGGGTATCTACATTATCCCTATCTAATGTTATGGGTAATACGGATCTTCTTGTTGTTTCAGCACGTGGTGATACCTGTTCTATATGGTCTCTCAATTTTATACCGGATGCGGTGATTTTACGTGATACGTTTTTAAGAGGCAGAACTCCTGGTACAGTGACTTCTGTAGCATGGATTCCTTCATTATCTGCCTGTCAACCTCCGAATGCAATTTTCGGTCAAAATGGGAATGAAAATAACTCATCTGAATCTGTCAAAGGAAATTTTATGAATAAAAATTCGATTCTATTATCGGCACCCATTTCTAGTAATAACTACTCATCCGTTTTAACTGCAAAAAATATTTCTTCGGAAGCATTATCAGTCACTAGAGTGGCGATTACTACTGCAACTGGATCTGTTCATTGTTTTGCATATGATCCATTTACATTTCCTCTTTTTAATTTGTCACCTTCATTATTTTCAAATTCATCAGAAAGCAACTCTGGTATTATGTCGTCTTTCCCATTAAGGTCTGCGGAAAGCACATCTCAATCTGCTTTTAGTACATCACGATTGTCAGCTTTTGGATTTGTCCCTTCTTTATTTTCCTTTTTATCATCCCCTTCTACTATGTTATCGAATTCATCTAAATTAACGACAGCTTCTGCAGCTCGTTCACGCTTAATGAGAGATTTTTCTTGGAAAATATCGTCAGGAAGTATTGCTCCAGGTGTTTATGCTCGAGCAATTTATGCATTCCCTTCAGGGAAATTGGCTATTATTTTAAATAGGCCATCAGTAAGAATAATTTGTGCTACAACATATAATAGTATGGGTATGAATGAGGTAGTTTCCCCTGCTGGTGTAGAATATATTTTACCTGCATTTCGAGCAAGTGTTTCACATAATAATACTCAAAATCTTAGTAAGCCTTGTTCTTTAAATACTTCGTTACAAAATAGGTATCACAGTAAAGTTAAAGAAGAAGATAAGGAGGAAGATGATGAGCTGAATGAGGAGTTGTATAATCATGATGAAGAGTACGAAAGTGGATATAGTGAAGAAGAATGTGATGAAAGTAGATATAACAAAGATTTGGATTTTCAAGATGAAAATGAAATATCTAGTGGAGATCCAGTAGCGTTTGCTGAATTAGAAACGTGTGTTCCTAGGCCCCCATTACATTGCTCGCGTTATGTTTTATTTTCTTTATATAATAATTCTCCATTTCGTTCATTCATGGAAGATAAGGATAAACCAGAAGATGCGAAAAATTTCTATGAAAATGGAGTTTTACAAAATGTAGAAAGAAATATAATTAGAGTTCCTGGTCGCGGTATTGGTAGAGCTGATTTTTCACGAGCAGACAACTTAATTAATAAAAATAATGACAATAATAATGATGACAATAATAGTTATGATTATAACTCGAATAGAAATGATGAAAACAATAATACTGATTATCATAGTGATAATAGTGATAGCAGTAATAAGCCAAATGTATTTCTACGAAATGCTATGGATTCTCTTATTTTATCATAAGTGGTATATGAAATGTTACTTTTTGCGCTTATTTTATTTTCCATTTGTTCATTTTTTTTTCTTCTTCTTCTTATATAATAATAATATTATTATTATTATATATATCTACTATATGCAATAGTCATATAACTTTTTTTTTACATTTTTTTCTTTTTACTTTAGTTTTGTTTAATTGGTCATAGTTGTTCGCTGGTTTTTACGGTGTCTATTTTTTAAACATTCTAATTCTTTAAATTATGTTTAAGTTACGTTTTTATAAATACAGGTTAATAATGGAATATTGCTTTTTTATATATTTTATAATAATTCTACAAAATAAACAAACTAAAATGCACAAAAAATACTCTCTTCCACACAAACATTTTCATCAAGTGTGTGCAAGAATCATATAATAAGTCTTAATTTCAGTATATAATATTGGTCACGTGATGATGCGTTGCCTTCTTTTTTTCTTTACCCTTCATTTGAGAATATTTATTTAATAATTAGAAAGAAAACCTAACATAGCAAAATCATTAACAATTTAGTAAAGACCTTTATTTTTAGAAAGTTGCCTCTTTATTTTAAAATAATTAAAGATTTAATATTACAAAATATAATATATACAATCTAAGATGAGTGATTACTATTCAATGAAAGTAACAGAACTTAAAGATCTTCTGAAAGAAAGAGGTTTACACAGTTCTGGAGTCAAAAGTGAACTGGTTACACGTCTTGAAGAATTTGAAAGAAGATCAAGTCAAAATATTTCATCAGGAAATCAATTCCAATATCCACAAGAAAGGTTTAACAATAATATGAGTAACATTATTAATCATGATAATGGTAATTATAGTAGTAATAATAGTATGAACAATAGTAATGATCCATTTATAAATAATGGAAAAATGAATATTTCTAACCTTTTGAATAATGATGGTGATGATAATATGATGAGTAATAAAATTAATAAGAATTTTTCGAATAGTGAGGAGAATTTACTACCAGATGACATGGAAAAGGATAATGGTAATATAAAAATAGATACTGTTTCTAGTGAAAATGAAAGGTTGAAAGAACCTATAAAAGATGATAGTTTGGGAAATAATTTACATGATACTATTGAAAAAGATGGCAATATTAATGATAGTGATAAAAATAGTTATACTGGTACTAATAATAATAGCTTGGGTTCTGATATAAAAGAAAAAAAAGTTAGAGATACACAAGAAGAATTGATTTCAAAAACTTTAGCGGAACTACAAAAACGAGTTGATAGAGGTAAACGATTTGGTAAAGAGGATGTAGAAGCAGAAAAAACAATTGAAAGAATTAAAAAATTTGGATTAAATTCTTCTAATGTTAGCAGGAAAGTTGATATTTTAAATTATGAATTACCAGACTACAGGAAAAACTTTCAAAATCGACGTTATAGTGGTGGAGAACGTGGGCGTGGTGGTGGTTATGGACATAATAACAGAGGAGGATATATTCATTATAGTCATAATAGAGGTACGTATGGTCAATCTGGCTATAGGCATTATGGTAGAGGTAATGGTGGTAGATATCATAATCATGGGGGATCATCTAGGCGGGCCTATTTTGCAGATGATCATCCTTATGTTCGACCATCTACTAGATATGATGAAATAATTAATCCTGATGATATTGAAAAATTTCGTTCACGCGAAGCACGTTTTGGTACTAGAGTTACATCTTTAAAAGATCCAATTAAACTTGCAGAAGATGCTGCGAAACGTGCTGAACGGGGAAAAAGATTTAATTGAACTAATTATCTTGTTTACAGATTTATTTTACTAGTAAAATGATATATTTATAAATAAATTATATGGAATGAAAATGAAATATGGTTATATAAAGTTGTGTGAGATATAAATATGGAATAAAACTGGTGAAATTGGCATAATTGGTATTGTACTTAAATTTAATAAAAAAAAATCAATTAATAAAATATATAGCGAAAAGCAAAAAAAATTAAACCGTTTAATAATATTGGAATGAATATGAATGATTGATTGCTTTTACATACAAAATATTGTCAATCAAATAAACTATTGTATTTATTTTTTACTCTATATTATAATATTTATTATATGATATGCTTAACATGTTATATAAAACATTGATAAATTTTAACAAGGTATTTTTGTCTGTCAACATAATTTCCAAAATATACATCCTAATTAGTACATTAAAGTACTGTTATAAATTGATTTTGCTACTAGTCCTCTAAATGGGCATTCTAAGTACGCTGGTTACTATGACTATACAAGATGAATTATATCTCATACATATGAAGGAGCTACTAAAGAAATCATTCCCAAAATAGTTAAAAGAATAAAAAGAAGATTTTACTATATATAATAAAACGAAATTATCATTAATAAATAAAATAACGGATTATATGTTAACTAAAATATAGAATAGGAAAAATAAACATAAAATATGTAGAGTAAAATATGTAGTAAAAAATATGTAAGAAATATACAAGATATATTAAAAATATACAGTCCATTCATTCGCAATATAGAATTTTATATTTTTAAAATTGTGCATAATGTATCAGTTTAAAAAAAAACTGTCCAAAAATTACAAACTGCCACCTTCTAATTCGGAGAATCATAGATGACCTGAAATAACAATTAACCAAAATTTTTGTCTATTATCAGGGCTCGTTAAAATTGGTATGCGGTTGAGGAAATTTTTTGTTTTTCCATATAAACCGGGTAAAAACACGTAAATGTAGAGAAAAATATAAAAATAATTATTAATTAATGAAAATCTTAAAAATTGGATTACTAATCTGTGTGATCATGATAACCACGCAAAGAGTGATAGGAACAGTAAGCAAGATTGATTGGACATTTACTTTTCTATAAGGTAGGGCAGTTGTTATACACAATTGTGGTTGTCATGTATTTTTATAAGAAAATTAAATATTTTTTTGATTTTCGTAAATTACATAGCAACTTCAATAAAGATTTGTAAGGCTTTTTAATTTTAAAATAGAAAAAACATGGAAACTATTGATTTCAATGTTTTTTAATCGAAACAATTATTCTTATTTATTTGACAATTTTCATTAATTTACATGTTAAGTTATTATACCATTATGGTATGAATTTATTTATCATTCGTGAGAATTTATTTTTTATTTTTTTTTCATTTATGACTTGTAATTATATCTGCGTAAAGTTTTATCCAATTAATAGCGCGATTTTTTATATATTTTATTTTCTTTCGCTATTACAGATTTATTTATTTATTTTATTTATTTATTTTATTTATTTATTTTATTTATTTATTTATTTTTTTTCTGACTAATAGATCTAGAAAATAGCACTCATGGAACGAAGCGGGTAAGCTTTACTTAACACAAAATATATTTTTTTCTTTTTAACTTTTTATTTTATTAAAATATCCTATTCTTACAGTTTTATTTGAAAGATCTTACCTTGTGTTTTTTTATTTAGTTTTTTATTTTTTTATTCTTTTTTTTTCTTTATACCATAGTTCTTAGTACTTTACACTTTATTGTGTTGAAATATCACTATTCTTACTGATTTTACTTGAATAGCATGCTTTGTATTTTGTTTTTAACTTTTTTAATATTTCATTTTATCGACATAACATGATTGTTTTTACTTAAAATATCATACTTTTTGTTTTTAATTTTCCTTTTCTTTTTAAATTTTTTCTATGCTTTATTTCATTACTATACTAATATACTTATTAATTTTATTGTTTTTTTCATGTTTATTATTAATTTAGGTAATATTTTGAGTTTTCTTTTTTAAATTAATGCTAGAAATCTCGTTTTTCATTTTGTGTTTCTTCTATGCTTTACTTGATAATATAACATTTTTATGTTTCGTTTTTTTTAAATATTTTGATATTTTGAATATAATAATTTTTAAATTTGCCCATTTTATTAATATAAGCTTTTTACTATAAAATATCTATTGCATACGTTAAACTTGTAGAAAGAATACGTACTAATACTCAATGTACTCAACTGAATTTGGACCGTTGTTTTATAGAAATCTATTGAGCATTAAGTAAAAAATCGCTTTCAACATGAAAACAAGATGATTTATAATAAATTACTAGATGATTTCACGATTTCGACACAATTGTATACAACAAGTTTTCCGTTCGAAGTGTATACGCACTATGCGCACATTTCATAGTGCGTGTCGTGCATGTGTGCGTATCTCATACTAGAATAAATATTTATTTTTTCGTTGTAGTATATATTTCTTCGTTTTATTATTTATTATATAAAATATTTATTTTATTGCGGTTGATATAAATAAACATAACGTGTAAATCTATTTTTTTTTTCTTTGCATAGCCAACTTGTTTGTTTATTATGTAAAAACAAAAAAGGTTTTACTCAATCACTAAGTTATGCATAATAAAAAATTTTAAAATAAATAAATAAATATACTATAGGTATCTTATTCTGTTTTTATTTATAAAAAAAAAAAATACTACATAAACAGATCAAACCTTTTATAAATATAAATAAATTGTATAACTTTATACAGTATACATGATAAATAAATAATATATAATAAATACTGTAACCCTATCCGTATCTAATTGAGGTATTTGGGGATTTGAATTTTTTTGAAAAAAAAAGCCGTAAATAAAAATATTTACTTTAATAATATAATAATACCACTGTATATCTAACGTCAATCGAATAATTAAATAATTAAGAATATGTAAATAAATAACAAATAAAAAGAAAAAAAGAAAAAAGAAAAAAGAAAAATCACATGTGAAGCCATACCGGAGACGGTTCTGATCTTTTCTCTTCCACTCGATTAAAACTTCCATAAAAAATAAAATAAGCGGTTTTATTCGACGTATTTTCATTTTTACAACTATGTAGTAGATTTCGACAATACTTGTTATACGTAGATTGTTAATGATTTTTTGATTTTTTGTAGATTATTGCAGATTATTTTAGTAATGATGCATAATAAATAAATTCTAAACGGACCTAGTCTGTTTATTGCGCTTAACTGCGCCTGATGAAAATCCATTTCTAATTATAATTCCCAACTGAGTATAAAATGTTGATAGCGATTTTTTTTTGATGCCCAATTATTAAAATTTAGGCCCATTGATAATATTTATGAATTTTTTAATAAACTCAATTGAGTGAATAATAGTAAATAGCAATAATAATAATATAAAAAAAAAAAAAAAAAAAATAATAATATTAAATAAACAATATAAATATAAATTGAATAAAATTAACCCATTACTATCCTATATTATTTCTTTTTCTCTATTTATTCTTTCTAGGCTATTTATTCTGGTCGTTTATTAATATAAACAGCTAGATCATACCGGTTATTGCCAACTGTGTACTTCATTTTTGTGCGTTAAATATATGAAATACATTTAAACCTTGTAACTTATTAGTAAATAAATATTTTAATATTGAAATAAATTTTACTGCTTTTTTATAAAAAAAATCCTATTAAATTTAATAATAAATACAGTAAGTAAAATATAGCTAAAAAGCATAGGAATTCAAATATTAATCAAAAAAATTGATTTTTGAACGGTTTAATTTAATCTTTCTATAATCACTCATTTATCCATTCTATACTTAAAAAGTATAATAATCCTTTCCTTCATAACTCATTAATTGATTTATTAGTAATTAATTAAATTCATTTCATAGAAACCATACGATATTTTTTTTAAACAGCTGATATCTGTATAATTATATATAACTTCTTTATACTATTTTTGTAGGTTTTGAATTCAAGTCAACTGTATTTTTAGTCTTTCATATTTTCTATTTTTATTCTTAAATCACTAAAAAGTCATATACTCTATCTAATAAAGTAAAGTATATATAAGAAAATATAGTATTTAAAAGTGTATTGAACCTAAACTCCTTTTTTTTTTTTTGATATAATATCCATTTGAGAATAAATACAATTCTTTAAAGACATACAAGAAAACCTAAAACAAAAGACAAAAAACTTACAGCCTTTTTGGCGAATTAAATAATTTTATTTCTTGTCCCTTTAATTATTGTTTATAATAATTATTGTACTATTATATTATTTTATTTTTTATTTCTTATTTAATTTTATTTTTTTAGATTATATTATTATAAATTTGTTCTATTTTTTTTTATTATTGTTTTCTTTTTCTTCTATTTTTCTTTTAAATCCAATAGATACTTCAATTTAAATGTGCAAGCCTCAATTTAAAATTTAAGAAAAAAAGCAGTATAATAATAATAAACCTCCTATGTAGTTTAGCTTTATTGTTATTATCCATAAATAATAATAATAATAATTAAATAACGCATAGAAATGATTTCAAAAAATAAACCATATGAAAAAGCTAATGAACAATCAAATTCACTTACTAATAAAGACAACAGTAATATTATTAGAAAAAAACAAAATAATAAAACTACGATAGAACCGCAATGCATAAAAGTAACACACGGTAACACACAAATTGTTAAAAACGACCTAAGTAGATTAAGTCCTAGTGCTGAATGTGTTAGTAATAGCAGAGAAATTTGTTATCAAACTGGACCCGCTGTTACTTCCAAAAAAAAAAATGATGCTGATAGAACATTATCTTCGGATGATAATATAATAAATAAAAAAAATATAAATAATCAATTACTCTCAAACAAAATAAATTGTTTAGAAACAGAGCTACAAGCTTCAGCATCTTCATCGGACCCTTTATCTTTCCCTCTTTCATCTTTTTCCTCTTCATCTTCATTTATTCCTTATTTTGAGAAAACTCCGAAAAAGAATAATTTATCTAATAAAATTTTAACTGATAACTCTAATGAGCAAAAAGTATTGAATATTAACAGCAATAAAAATAATTATGAGTTAGAAATTAATGAAGTTAGTATTAGAAATGTTCATAGAAATTCCATTTCAAGGAGTGAACACCTAAAAGAAAACTATTCATCATCCGTTTCTTCTTTTCACGCTTCTGAAGATTTAAATAAGTCACCGTTATTACCATTGAATAAACATTCTGCTAATCCTATTATGAAAAATAAAGATAATAATTTACATGAAAAGAGTAGTAATAGTGACTACAAAAAAGGTAGCATTAGTAGCACCAGTAGTACAAATACAACTAGGGATAAAAGTGTTGAAATTTCTATTAAAACAAATGAAAACCTTGATTCAATAAATAATAACTCTTCTTTAAATAATTATTCAAATCGTTCTATTATGCCAAACTCTTCATCATCACCAAAGTCTTCTGTTTCATCTAACAGTTCAATAAATATTCAATCTTTAGATGTTCTTCCGAAAAGCCTTGAAAAAGAAAAAGAAGTATCACAGATAAATGACCAAACTGCTTCAGATGAAAATCAGTCTCTCCCTTTAACACAAAATAAGAATAACACTATTGGTCCGCCAACATCTTTACCATCTCATATACAGAAATCACCTCCTCCTTATTCTCCTTCTGGATCCTCGATCCCATTGCAAATAAATTTATCTCCAAATAGTAATCCTAATTATCTTGTTCAAAATGAAGATTATAGTCTGGGAGTTTCAAATATTTCTTTTCGTGCTCGTTGGCAAGATTTAAAAGATTTAGTAAAGCACTTTGTACCTTATTCATCAATTTTACATGTTGAAATTCTTTTTTATCCCGATGGTAGATCACAAGGTGTAGGTTCAATAAAGGTGCGTGGCTATGAAGCTGCGAAATCTTGCATTGTTTCTTTAAATGGATATTTATGGTTAGGTCGCTCACTATCGGTATCTATTGTGTCACATCCATCTAATATTCAAAATCAATTCTTACAACAACCTCAACAAAATTTATTTATACAAAATATCAAGCCTCCTAATCTCGCACCTACTTTTCAACAGCATCATCATTATGGAAATAATAGTCTTTATCTATTTCCAGATATTTTTCCATTATACAATGACTATCCTCTAATGTCTGGTACATCAGAATATCGACCACTTCCTTTAACTATACCTCATAGTAATAATATACAACTGCCGCAAAATATAAATAATAACTTTTATAGACAAGATGCTAATCAATTGGCTATGCAAAATGCATTACCCCACCTACCGGTCCCATTGTTGAATAATTTTAAATATCAAAGACAACATGAACTTCAGTTTACCCAATTCCCGCAACAGCTAGTTCCGAATAATTATCAATTTAATCATAATATAAATTACATTGGGCAATACAATGTAGTCCCTCCAAAAAATACTTTTGCTCCACAAAATGCTGAAGTTGGCACTCAAAATTCAATGTTACAAAACTATTTAATTTCTCCAATTAATTCTTGTCCAAGTTTACCTTCTAACTCATCTGCATCCACAGGTGATAGTGTTATTTTTAGTAATCCTAGTAAAACATCTATGCAGGGAGAGAACTGTAAAAATAAAAATCAAAATTTTCATAAAGATCAAGTAGATAACCAAAATTGTCAAAGAAAGTATTATAAGAATGAAATTCAAAGGAAAAAAACATTCAATCATGAAAAAGACCCGATTCCGATAGAAGTTTCAAAACAAAAGCCACCTCAAAATGAAGCAAAAAATAGAATAACTTTGCAGGGCAAAGATAATTCTGATGAAAATAATAAATTGAAATTAAATGAAACTAAGGAATCCAAAATAGATTTAATAGAAGAAAAAGATAAGAAAAACGAACCTGAATTAGATGATGAGAAAAACTCTAAAATACATTCTACTGAGAAATGTAGCTCCTCCCTTCTGATTGAAAATTCCAAGAGAGTGAAAGAAAATGAAATAGAACCGATTAACCTAAGCATTGATGACATTGAAAAAAACAGAATAGATTCAATCAAACAAAATATTGATATAGTTGAAAAGAGCAAAATAAATCAAATTGATCCAAACATAAATAAAAATGAAAAAAATATAGTAAATATTAATCAAGTGAAATTAAATAATAATGATGAGAAAGAACTTGCAAGTGATGGAATAAAAGATAAAGAACTTGCAAGTGATGAAATAAAAGATAAAGAAGTAGAAGAAAATAATAGGCACAAAGGTAGTGTATCAATAGACAAGAGGAAATTATTTGTTGGAAATATTCCTTATGCTACCCAATGGCAAGATCTTAAAGATCATCTTAGAAAAGCAGGTGAAATTGTTAGAGTTGATATTGTTTTAACATCTGATGGACATTCAAAGGGGTTTGCTATTGCACTTTTTTCTTCTGAAAAAGATGCAGAAAATGCAGTAAAGATGTTCAATGGTACTATTTATTTGGGAAGGAAAATAATAGTACGTGTTGATCAATATGTATCACCGAATTCGTCAAATAAACAAGAAGATACTATAAGCAATTCTTTTGAAGATGAAAGTCAGATTGATTCCGTAGAAACACTGAAGAATGCTGAAAATGATTCGAACCTTAGAAAGGATGAAAAAAAAGCAGATATTTTAAATGAATCTGTTGATAATAAGGAAGATGTTGAAGTTGGGGAAACTTTTAATGGATTGAATAATAATATAAATACAAGTGACAAATATTACACTTCTGCTCAATTTCTTCAAAAATCAGAAGTTTCAGGTTCATCTTTTAATCCACATTTTAATTCGTATACTGATGGTTTTTCTAAACCATATTTTGAATCTTCATCATCATACAACTCATTAACAAGACCAACGATAATGATTAAAGATCAAAATAAAGAAATAATAAAAGAAAAGGGAAAAGTAAAAGGAAAAGGAAAGGGAAAAGGAACTGGGACTGGAAATGAGAAAGGAAATAGAAAGGGAAATGAAAGGATGAATTTACAATATGAACCAGAAAGGATGATCCCAATAACAACAAATGGAAATATGAATCAAATTCCTTTAAATCAACTAAAATTTATCCCTCCAATAAATTTATCATCTCCACCTTCATACCTTCCTTCATATTTTTTTTACGGTCCGCCATCAACTTCTAGTTCAAATGAACACCAATTTCCTTATTATCCACCTTTATCTTCAAATCAAGAAAATAGCATGACATCATCTCTTATAAGATCAATACAATTTCCTATACAACAAACTGGATATTATAATAGTAATAATTATAATAGTAATAATTATAATAATAATAATAATAATAATAATCTTCAACAACAGCAACTGCAACTGCAACTGCAACTTCAACAGCAACAGCAACAGCAACTTCAACAGCAAAAGCAAAAGCAAAAACAAAAACAAAAACAAAAACAACCTATGATGAAAAGTAAAAATCCACAAGTTAAACATATGCCATTTCCAGAACAGCCGCCATAAGATTAAGTATTTAAATATTTAAACATTTAAAAGTGATTAATGTTTACATTATTTTAAATTCTGTTGGTATTTTATAATAAAAAAATTTTTTATTAGGTCTGGAATTTTATAATTTATAAAGCAACTACGATGGTACTGCTTAGAAAAGTACTATTTGGGATCATTTTTCATTGTTTTATTATTGTTTGTTTATTTGCTTATTTGCTTGTTTGCTTATTATTGTTTATTATTGTTTATTACTTTTATTATTGGGTTTTTTTATTATTTTTGTATTATTTTTTTTATTATTTTTTGGTTCGAGCAGAAATAATAAAAAAGATAATACTCAACATTTAAAATATGATGTACTAAAGGGAAAAATTCAAACTAGTATAGCTTTTTACTCGTGACAATACTATGCTGGATTCAGTGTTTGATTTAAGTCTTTAATTTTGATTGTATGATCAAGATAATTATCATATGAATATATTCATAAGATATAAATTTATAATGAGGTTTTCTGTGCAAAAAAGAAAGATAAAATAATATTAATGGATATTTATTATTTTACACAATCAATTAAATCTCTATAAATACTAATGGTTTTAGGAATTTATTTACAATAAAGATTGACTAGTCTATTTCTGTTACGATTCAATCAATAATAAACAAATACAATATATACGATTAGATTTATTATTTAATACTATTGTGTATATTTTCTTTTATACATTTTACGAATTGAGGATTGGTGTTTTTGAAAAGAATAAGTTATAATGATTATTTAATATGAATATGTTAAAGAGTATTTCATGGAGTTTTATTGATTGTTTATATTTTTTTATTTAATTTTATTATTTAGTTTTATTATTTAATTTTATTATTTAATTATATTGATTATATTTTTAATACTTAATTTATATTCGTTCTATGTATAAAAGTTTTATATTTATGTGTATTATTATTGTTGCTATTATCTTACTATATTGTTTTCTTATGTATATAGTTAATTATACTCTGCTTAATATTGCTACCTATGTTTTACAAATAACTCTGACTCGATGAATCAAGTTATAGTTATGCTATATATATATCATATTATTTATTATATATTACTATTTATTATATATTACTATTTATTATATATTACTATTTATTATATATTACTATTTATTACTATTTATTATATACTACTATTTACTATTTATTACTATTTATTACTATTTATTATTTATATACAATTAATGTAATTAACCATTATTACTAAGCCCGGTCATATCAAATTAAATATCCTTAGACTCATCGAATAAATTAACCTTAATAATAATAACCACTATATAATTCGTAGTATCATGCAATATCTTTAAAAATCCCATGGTTGTCATAACAATTTGTCTATTATTTGCAAATCAATTGCCATTATAATCAAATAAATAAGTGATCATTAAAGGCATTGGGAGAGATAAAATACTACTAATAAAAAAGATATCATAAATTATATATATATATCTATTTTTATTTTATAATCAAATTACATTTAGAAAAATATTTATAAAAGATAACTGCTAACATTTGATCATATGCACTATCCGTAAGCAGTAGCCAATTTTAATTTATTATAATGTACTAAAAGGTATAGTCTGTTACTAATCGATGACCATTTTCGGGGTTAAGTGTTTTACAAATGAGAATTGATATCTCCAGCCAGTTAAGGATTTACATAAGCTAATTATAAAAATTACTTACCATATATAGTAATTATTTATAAAATAAGAAATTAATTAAATTTAATTATCTTAAAATTGCACTTATTTAATTTACAGCTAAATACCTTTATTTGTGATTTATTACCTATTTAGGTAAGTCTAAAATATAATACGTAAAATTACTATTTAATTCTTACCACGAGGACAAGAACTACGGTTATGTCCATAAATCCTACAACAAGAATATCTAACTCTTTTTGGAGGTGGTTCAACCCTTTCAGTAGCAGTTGGAATTCGCCTAGTAGACGAAGAAGGTCTTCCTCTTGATTGTGCAATGCTAGGTGGAGCAATAATAAAAATGTTACCACTTATGAAAGTATGATGCGTTTTCCTTATATAATCTTCTTGTAAAGAGTGAAATGAAGAAATTTTTATATAAATAAATCTGCTAAAAAAAAGTAAAATGTTGCTATGCTTTAAAGACAAAAATTTCTTATTTTATACATAATTACTATATACGGTACGTATTTTTATATTTAGATTATGTAAACCCTTAACTGGCTGAAGATAGACTAAAACCTGACTGGAGCTATCAATTCCCTTTACAAATATATATCACTAATTTTGTAAATACTCATAAATTGAAAACAAACATAAAAATAAATATAAATATATAAAAGACATAATAGTATATAGAAATATAAATATATAAAAGACATAATAGTATATAGAATTATAAACATAACATGCCTACAATTGATATAAGCAATCGATGTACTAAACTAATATACTTAATAAATATGCCTTATTATTCAATATTATACAATACATTGTATAAAAAAATCTAATTCTTGGTATTAAAAATGAAGATTTCGCATTTCATCTCATTAGAGAAAAAAAATATTTAATGAGGTTCAGTATCTATGGCAATATCATATTTTACTTTTTATTGCTATAATAGAACAATTAACAAATTCCTTATTTCTCATTTGGGAGTAATATAAACAAACAGCTGCAGTATATAATATTTAATTAACTTCATTTTATAATAAAAAAAATTTCATTATTTGCCGATTGATCCGATATTTTTGTAATTACAGTTGCAATTACAGTTGCAATTATTACTCAAGTTGAATAATTGGCAAATATATTTGTAATGTATTTACATAATAATGAAATTATAATTACATACATTATATTAAAGTAATCAACCCTGTAGAGCAAATTAAAAAACAAATAATATCTATTAATAAGCAAATATACAATAAATACAAAGAGTGACATTAAATCATTCATTAGAGTAGTTCAAATATAAAACAGAAGCAGCGATTAAATAAATTATAATAAAGTATGCAAAAAAAAAAAAAAAATAAAAAAAAAAGGATGATATAAAGTAAAAAAGTAAAAGTAAAAATATATAAGCACGAAATCTATAAATTAAACCAATTAAAGTAAGGATATTAATAATTTAGAATTCAAGCCTAATAAAAAATTAAGAAATAAAATAAATTTTATTAAGTAAAAATTTAAATATTCAAAGGAATAAAATAAAATAACGATAAAATAAAGTTAAAAATAAATATAATAACTTTTTCACAAATTTTTCGTTTTATTCCCAATGAACAAATCCAAAAGTTAAAAAAAAAAATAAAAAAGAAAAAAAGGAATTCACTTTTTTTTTTTTTTTTCATCCTTGAATAAATAAATAAGAAAAAAAAATTAAAAATAAAATATAAGAAAAGAAGTAAATTTTTTTTTTCGTCTAAAGTAATAATAAAAAAAAAATAAAAAAAAAAAGAGGATATAACGTAAAATGATAATTAAACAATTAGGTAAATTAAAAAGTTTATAGCCGTAAAGAAATTAAAAATATAAAGGGTAAATAAGTAATCCAAGTAGTTAGTTATAAATAAATAAGCAGTAAGGTAAATAATAATGTATAATTGATTTAGTCATAGGTTAATCAAAATTTATGTTTTTAATGAGTCATTTATTTTTTTCCTTTAGTAATAGGAGGAGCAACGACACGAGCTTGTCCATAGACTAAGCCTAATCGTTCAGGAGTGACTCTTTGGATAGCCCAGACAACATAAGTATTGATACCCACAAGGGTACAAATATCAAGAACACCATACCAAACACATTCTGAATCAGAAGAAAGTACATTACCACCTTCAGAAAGACCCCAACAAACGGCATATAAAGCGAGCATGAATAAGAAAGCGCCAGTTGCGTTTTGAAAATGCCAGCGGCAATCTGATCCAACAACGCCTGATGAGATATAGCCAACAATAGCAAATTGATAAGCAAGAAGAAGACCAGCAGAAGCACCAAATACGTAAAAACCCCATCTATAAGAAGAAGCGATAACTGCACCAATTAAAGGACCAACAACAACAGTCCATACAAGACCAATTGTGAAAAGATTTGTCCACCAATTTTCAATACCAGCAAGCATTGATAAATTAAGTACAAACATTGTAGAAGCAACAAACCAACCAATATAACGAGCGTAAAATACTTGACGAATACCATGACCATGACGGAAAAATTCTACCGGAACACCAGCCCAACCAAGATTTGAAGAAATTGCAAAATAAGCAAAACCTCCAGCAATTGTAGCTACTATAGAAGTATAAATTGGAGCTCTGCAATTACGAGGCCAACTTGAGATACCCCAAAATACATATGCGAATAAAAGAATACCAAATATACTAAAAACTGTCCATGTCCAGTCACTACCATGTGTAGTAATATGAAGGTTTACACCAGAATCACCAAAGCCATTAGCTTTGATAACTGAATTTCTTTCAAACAATTGAACAATAGCCATTTGAGAAAATATTTATAAATACTAATTATTAAAAATAATTATCCTCAATTGAATAATAAATAAAATTGTTATATATTTAATTAATAAACTTCTAACGTTTATATATATAATTTTATGAATATATGTCTAAATAATAACGCAATTGAATAAAGGGAAAAAGTAAAAGGGAAAAAAAATAAACAAAAGAAAAGAATTTAAAATTAACAAGTGGCAAACAAGCCTTTTATATAGTCCCAATATATTTTTCTTTCGTTGCATAGTAAATAAACTATACCCTCGTGACTGCCCGGTAATGCTCGGAACTTGGTTTATTAAAAATCCAAATTAGGAAAACAACAATGTATAGGGTTATTATTTATTTATTTACTTTTAGTCAGCAAAAAAAAAATTTTTACTCATTTGTATGTAAAAATAAAAATTTTCTCAATAATAAACTGCTGATTATGTAAAAATGTAAATACTTTATAAAATTCTATTTTTAATAATTATATTATTGGCTACAATTGCATAATTAAATTATTAATCCGTTGTCATGTTAACGTATGTAAACAAATAAGTAAACAATTCTACAATGTATGTAAAAATATATACAAATATATATATATATATGAAAAAATAATGATATAATTATATATAATAGTATAATAATAAATAAATATATAGTGTAATACTAATTCAAATAATTATTATACATAGTCCATTTATATATACTATATATTGTATGTTGAATATCTTCAATTACATAGAATTATTTTTTTACAAATAATAATTACAAATCCGATATAAAATAACAAACATTTGAACGCTTGCTGTTGTCGGATTTGTTTCTCAGTTAATACAAGGTACAAAAAAAGAATTATAACCCTAAAGTATTATTTTTTAAGTTAATTTTATTTTTCCCAGTTAAGCAATAACATAGCAACGCCTATAAAAATTATTTTTACAAGTAATAATTACTCGGAAAACATAATTTATGTAGTCGTTATGCAAAATCCAACGGTAATTTACGTAGTAAAGAAGAATAAATGTAAATAAAAAAAATATCAACACAATACCAACAAAAATTGATACACATGTAAACAAAAATATGAACAAAAAATGTAAATGCAAATATAAATAATTTTTATAAATACTTCTTAAAAATACCCAATAGCGTATGGCGATTGCCAATGCAAAATAAGTTAACTACTTTCATTTTTTTAATTCATTTCATTATTGGCATTGTAGATATTATTTGTGATGCGGAATTTAATATTTAAAAACATTTTAATGCATTTTAAAGCGTTTTCAAATCCGCACTAAATTTTAGCCTAACAACCAAACATTCGAATTCTCAGCTTCATATAAATCGACAATTAAACTAGGACTATAAGATTATTATATAGAGTACATAATACATAATATATTTTCTATCAGGTGCATACTTTTTTCTTTGAACCACTTGTTAATTGACTACTTTTCTACTATTAATTTCTATATACATATAAACTATGAATTAATCATTATTACATCATAAACTCTTTTTACACATATATATACTGTACCATAAACTTTAAGTCTTGACTATTATATAATCAATTATGAATACAAATTTCACATTGTGAAAACTTTTCAAGTTAATAAATTGATTAAATAAACAAATGAATAAAATAAAATAAATAAATACATCCGCTTTTTCCGTAAACTGCTGAGGGAAGAACGATTTGTGTTTTTAAAGAACACCGTACTTTTAAAAAAAAAATTGTCTCCATGGTGACAAATATACTATAAATAAATTTTAAAAATATTTCATTTTACATTATAAAATTAATAGTATGTTAATACAATATTTATTATTTATTAACAATTCAAATAAAAAATGAAATTAAATTTTAATACATAATTTTTCATTATTTCAATAAAATAAAATATTCATTGTATATATATTTTTTAATTTTTTAGTTGTAAAACACTCCTTGGGTATATATTTTTTGATTTTTTAATTTTTAGTAGTAATTTTCCATCTGATTATTTTCGAAATATACTGTTGGTTACCATAACTACTATTTTATATCTATGATTATTTTTTTTTTTAATTACACGTAGATACGTATAATATTTGTAGTCTTTTTCTTCCCAAATAAAGTTTGTTCTTGACAATCTTTTTCATAGTATACTGTTGAATTTCATATAATTGATAGAATTTACTCTATTATTAAACATTTTTCTAATCCTTTCATTATTAACTAATTAAAGTTATCTAATAAACCAAGTAGAAAATTAATAATAAAGACAGATTCTTTTTTTCTTTTTTTTTTTTTGTTTTAGATTTAGAAATCTCCCACCATAAACTTGAATATATAATTTATATAAAAAATTTAATATCAAGTTAAAATAAATTAATATCATATAATAAGTAAATAAAGCCATAAAAAATAAATACAATAGAAAATAAAACCAACATAAACAAGAAAACAAGAAAACAAAAACAAAACAAAAACAAAATTAAATTAAATTAAATTAAATTAAATTAAATTATATTAAATTAACTAAAGTAGGCATGTAAAATAATTAAATATTATCTTATGATCCATAAGATTTACCATTGTGGTTTCCATAAGTATCATAAATTTGCTGTGCATTATTAGGAGTTACCATTGATGATAACTGTTGTTGTGATTGTGTCTGTGATTGTATCGCAGGAGCAGAACCAACAATAGTTTGATTATTAAGTATTTGCTGTTGTAATACTTGTTGCTGTTGCTGTTGTTGATGTTGCTGTTGCTGTTGTTGATGTTGCTGTTGCTGCTGTTGTTGTTGTTGTTGTTGTTGTTGTTGTTGCTGTTGTTGTTGTTGTTGCTGTTGCTGTTGCTGTTGCTGCTGTTGCTGTGAAAGTGAATTATACCTTTGAGCAGGAATATTATGCATCGGTGCACATTGCTGTTGACCTTGTATATACCCAGAAGATGGATTAGAATTAGAAGACGTAGTGTTTGTTTGAAAATTATTATTATGATGATGATGACTATGATTAGGATGATTATGATGAAGTTGATTATGCGAAGATTGTGAATTATTAGGCAATGAAATTCCTCCTGGAACAGAAGAAGATGTAGCAGAAGTAGGAGTAGAAGTTGATGAAATATTTGAACCATCATTAAAATCTTTAAACCATGGATGTGCAAGAGCACTTCTAGCAGAAATACGTTGATCTGGACGGAGTTGAAGCATTGTATTTAAAACATATAAAGCAACAAGATCTAATTGTGGGAAAATTGTACGTAAATCTTGAGGAGGACATTGAGGAAAATTTGATTTATAATTTGGAAATTCAGTTATTTGTGGCCAACTACGTTCTGTAGGAGTTCCTAACAATCTAAATATTTTATGTAGTTGATCGTCATTTGTAGCACCAGGGAAAAGAGGTCTTCCAGTAAACATTTCAGCCATAATACAACCTGCAGACCAAATATCAATAGAAGTTGAATAATTTCTTGAACCAAGTAAAACATCTGGTGCTCTATACCACAAAGTAACAACTTCATTAGAAAAAGTATTTACTGGGATACCAAAAGCTCTTGCAAGTCCAAAATCTGCAAGTTTCAGTTGGCCTTGAGCATTTATAAGTAAATTTTGTGGTTTCAAATCTCTATGAAGAACTCTATTATCATGACAAAATTTAATTCCTTGTAATAATTGTTGCATAAATGATTTTGCAGTTTGATAATCTAAAGCACCATGATTTCCATGTGCATCCATATATTTTTTAAGATCTTTATCCATATATTCAAATACGAGATTTAATTTATTATCTGTATGAATTACATCATATAAACAAACAATATTTCTATGTTTTAATTCTTTCATTAAAGAAATTTCTCTAATAGCTGTAGATGGTGTACCTTCTTCGCTATCAAGATTAATTTCTTTTAAAGCAACTAACTCCCCTGTAGTTCTATTTCTTCCTTTATATACTGTGGCATATGTACCTTCTCCTAATTTTTCTAATTGTTGAAATTGTGAAGTTGACATTTTTATTATGTGAAATCACTTAAACAAGTTTGTTAGTTAAGTAAATAAGGTAGACTAAATAATAGAAAATAATGGAAAATAAAACAATTTACAGTAAATTATAGTAATACCTAAACTATCCCTTGTATATTTTTCTATTTAATACTGTTTTCAAATACACTCCAATTTATATTCAATTTCTAACAATTGTTAAGTTTTCCTATATATTATATTCTCATAAATTGTATAGTATTATTGTTAATTATTTTATCTTTTTCTCGTTTTCAAACAAATTGTATAGGTTGTCATAGAAATTATACCGTACTGTGTGCACTGGTATTATATTATATAATAGAAGAATCTTTTTTTTCTGGATGGTCAGTCTACATAAATGTACGTACATATATGCATATTTAACGCAAAATGTGGTTTTTAAAAAATCTACGGTAATAGATCATATAAAAAGTATCTATATATACAGCTAAAATAATTATAAAGTAAACTATACAGGACTCCGAGAGATTTCGTTCGAAAGTTAAGGAATCGTATAGGAATTTTGTTGCCATTTTGCATTTGAAGAACAAAAATATGGTATTACTATAGGTTTTTGATTTTTTAAAGGTTTCCATAAGGTTTCTCATTTAGAGATGGTTGGGTTTCTTTTTATTTTTGCCCGCCATTTATATGGATGTTTACAATACAGTTAAAGTTGGACAAAAAGACTGTAGTCAAGAGGAATCGTATTACTGCATATTTACTCACATATTATAGAATTTTTAATATACATGCTATTGTATTTAATATCTTAGGATTAAAGACTTTTATTTTCTTTTTAGTCTTTTTCTTCTATTTTTCTTTTTAAGTTTTTTTTTTTTTTTTTTTTTTTTTTTTTTTTTTTTTTTTTTTTTTTTTTTTTTTAATTTTTTTTTTTTTTTTTTTTTGTAATCGTCTAAATAAAACGTGTACCTGAAAAAAAAAAAAAGTTTACTATCAATACGAAAATAAACTACACTACGGATCGAAAAAAACACGATTTTGTACCATTTCTCTATATACAGCGTCAATCGGCTGATTTTTTACTTTAAAAAAGACGTATAATAATTAATAAACAATTTTATTATTTAAACAAAGTAAAATAAACTAATTAAATTGGAAGCATTGTTGAAAACGTATAAATGCTGGACTGGCGTAGTTTTCATGGGGTTACAGTAAAAAGACCTAATATTATACCATAGAAACCATATAGAATCCACTCTAATATATTTAGGAAACCTTATGAAAACCGTATACGCCGGAAATACATAGGAATACTAGATATTGCAAAATAAAAAATAGATCAGGTTTTTTTGTTTTTCAAAATGCAAGATTACAATATTTAAAATGAAGAATTCTTTTAAATTTAATTGAGACTTATATTTGAATATCTTCTTTTTATTATGCAATATAAGTCTCATTATGCAGTAGTTAATTTAAAGACCAGTAATTACTGTGTTCAAATCCTTAAATAATTTTGGTCCAAACGTTGTATAATTTTTATCACTATCTCTATAGTAACAGACGTTTTTTTTTTTAACATATTTTAATTAACAATTTACCTTTATCTACAGTCAACTTTATGTAATTTCAAACTATTATGGAACAGTTTATTGTGAAATTAGATAGAGCTTTCTGTAGATAGATACGCCATTTCAATATCTATTCTATATATATATATATATATATATATATTTATGTTTATGATTTTATAATTTACAGGTGTTTTTATCATCAATTCTATATGTTCACTGTTATATTTATTTAAATTTTAGCTAAGTATAAAAATAGTTTTAAGGGGCCTAATTGATCAAATAAGCAAAAGGCTTTTAAGAAATCTTTTTCGATTTGCTATTAATCAATTCTTCAAATTTTCAATTCTATTGTTTTTCAATAGTTTTGATTTATTTATTTATTATTATTATTATTAATCATTCTATTATTATTAATTTATTAATTTATTACTATTTATTATTTTTATTATTATGACTACTATTACTATTAATTTAATTAATTAATTAATTTATTTATTTTTATTTTTTATTTTTATTTTCATTTATTTATTTTATTTTTATTTTTTATTTTTTATTTTTATTTATTTATTTTATTTTTATTTTTATATTTTTTATTTTTTATTTATTTATTTATTTATTTATTAATATTATTTATTATTTCTTACTTATTAATTATGGTTTATTTTTTATCAATTGACTATTAGTTTTGCTGTTCAGGTATATTTGAATCATTCATACCTTACTTATTGTATTATTTATTTAGTGGAACGTCTATTTATAATTTACCATTTAATGTTTATTATTTATTATTTGCCATTTGCTATTTGTCGTTTACTGTTGTTATTTAATATAACTCATTTTCTATTTAACATTCATTATTTAATATTTATTATTAATACTTCCTATCTATTAATCTCTGTTTAAGAATTATATTTGAAATTTAATGATTAATATTTATTATTAATTACTCATTGTTTTTTGTTTATCTACTTTCGTTTATTTACTACTTACTATTTAAATTTTATTATTTAATATCTACTGTTTCTTATTAGCTATTTATTAATTTCTATTTAATATATGATGTTCAATATTTACTATTTGTTATTTAATATTCACCATTATATATTGTTTATTTAATATAATTAATTTACTATTTGATATTCGTTATTCACTATTATATATCTATTTACTATTTATTATTTAATATTTAATGTTCACTATTTACTGTTTATTGTTTAATACTTATATTTGCTATTTATTATTCATCATTCACTTGTTCGTTATTTTTTATTATTCAATGTTATTATTTACTATTTACTATTGTTTGTTAATATTTATACTATTTATATTTACTATTAACTGTTTAATATTTATTTATTATTATTCATTTACTATTCAATATCCATTATTCACTATTTACTGTTTACTATTTAATATTTATAGTTTATTATACGCCATTTATTGCTTATCATTTACTGTTTGTTAGTTATTGTTACTATTTATCAGTTGCCAATTTCTATTGTGTATCTGTTATTTACTATCTATTAATTGTTAATTATTCTTTATTTTTTATTTTTTATTAATTAATTATTTTACTGTTTAATATTTGTTATTTATTATCACTTATTATTTATTATTTATAATTTATTGTTATATATTTATTGTCTATTGTTTACTAATAACTCTTTGTTATTGCTATTTACTATTTCTTACGTGCTATTTATTATTTTTTATTTTTTATTATAATTACTATTACTATTATATTTATTATACTTTTATTTATTTACTGTTTCTGTCTATTGGCTAATATTTAATATTTAATATTTAATATTATTAATTACTTATTAATTATTATTTTTCTATTATTATAGTTTATTAATTATTATTTCTATTAATTATTTAATATTTAATATTTACTATTTACTATTACTATTTACTATTTATTATTTAATTATTTTACTGTTTACTGTTTACTATTCGTTATTTATTATTTATTATTTATTTCCACTTATTTTTTTTTATTAATTATTAATTATTAATTATTAATTATTAATTATTACTTATTACTTATTATTTACTATTTATTACTTACTGTTTACTGTTTGATATTTACTATTTACTATTTAATATTTCTATTTATTATTTCCATTTACTATTTACTATTTATTAATTATTAATTATTAATTATTATTTTATTGTTTTATTATTTTATTATTTAATTATTTTACTATTTCTATTTATTATTTCTATTTACTATTTACTATTTACTACTTACTATTTACTATTTCTATTTATTATTTCTATTAATTATTTACTATTCATTATTTATTATTTACTTTTTTTTAATAATGCTTACTATCTATTGTTTCTTGTTTCTTGTAAATTTGCTATTTAATTTGCTTTCAGCTTTTAGCTTTTATAAATTATATATTTTTTAGAATTTTTATATGAAAAATACTGTAGAATGAATGCATTTGTAAACATTTTATAAAAAAAAAAAAAAAAAAGTAGAAAAATCTTAAGCTGAAACCGTACTTTTAGTATGATATCGTACCTTAAAATGGTGGCATTACATTACTGGCATGATATCGTACCTTAAAATGGTGGCATTACATTACTGGCATGATATCGTACTATTAGTCTGAAATCATACCATTCTTGACTACGATTTCAACCGATTAGTCCGATTTCGTACTAGTTCACGGTACTATATCATCCCAGAAAAACGTGACATTTTGGCCCGAAATCATCTTTTTTTCGATCCGTGGTGTATTTTCAGGAGTTTTTTTAAGAATAATTTTTGAAGTTCTATATACGAAATAAAATATAAAGGATATGATGAAAAAATAAATAGTAGGTAACATTAAAAATCACTCAATTACTTGTATATCATTAACAAGTAAATAATAAATAAAACACCATAAACCACAAACAAAGACAAATACAAGAAAAGAAAAAGAACTAAGAATGAAAAAAATATAAAATCTTGCTTAAATATTCTACTCTATAATTCTTTAGAATATAAGTAAGTAAAGAAAATCGTCAAATCATTAGTCAAATAAATAAGGCAAACCATTGAAAAAAATAAAAAGCAAAAAAAGCAAAAGCAAAACAAAGCATATTCAAAGAAAAAGGGGTATAACGTAAATTTTAAAGTAATATACATGACAGTCAATAAAATAATAAAAACTCAAACAGGCAAACAAGATTAATCCAGAAATTGTCATAATTAAAAAGTATTCTTATTCTTATTCAAAATATTATTTTTTTTAAAGAATTTTCATCAAGATTTAACGTTATAGCATTAACTGGGAGTACTCTATTTGTAAATAGAGTTACAGCTTTAATATTTTCCTCTCTTAAATAGTTTCGCTGTTCCATACACAAATCTCTTTTTAAATTCATTTTTTTAATTATGTTGTCAGGAATAATTATAGAATTTTTATTATAAACAGATTCCTCTTCAATTTCTAAAAATCTAATAATTGCATCAGTAGCAGTTTCATCAAAATGTCTAATATATACAAATGAGTTATCTAAACCCTTTTCATGACGTATGTCATTTTTTAAAACTAAAGGAGGTATTCCATTAGAAACAGAAAATATTATTTCATTAAAATCTGAAGCTGCAGGTATAAATAAATGAGTTTGCGGAGGAATAGTTGAATATAATTCAAATTTATCAGGAACAGCAGGATGAATAAATATTTTTGAAGGTGAATGGTTAAAAGTAGATAAATCATGTAAATGTTTACCAAAGACAGATACAATATGAAGTTCTATATTTTCAATTAAAGAAACCAAAGTAAATAATTGAGTATAATTATGTTGAGAAGAGAAATATATTGTTATAAAAACAACATTAGAATTTAAATTTGAAATATACATATCTGATGGGAATTTTATATCTACTTCTTGGTTATTATTTTTATCAGTTCTCTTAGTTAAAGCAGATGATTCTTTAGAAGGATATCGAGTGTAAAAATCATATTCAATTATAACAGGAGGTGGACTATAAGTATAATCTATAGGAAATGGAATTACAGGATAAAAAGGAATAAGTAGAACTTTTTTAGCAATTTTTTGAGGCCATGTGGAAAGGATGGCAGATTGAAATATTTTGACATCTTCTTTTGTGGGCAAACCAAAAGCAAGGATTGATTCTTCAGCCCAACGACTAACATATTCACTAATATGAGTTCCCCAACTCCAACTAGAGAAATCAGTTACAATAAGGAAAATAGCAGCCTTTTTATCAAAAGCTGTATTAAATTTATTTTGACTCTCTTTTAAAGTATGTTCAGGATAAAGCACAGCTATAATATCATAATCCTGAGGAGCGGAATAAAAATCTCTATATGGTAAAATATATTCTATTCTATTATATATAGTGTTAATATCAGGTGATTTCATATCAGTAATTTGGCTATCAAAAGCAGTTAAAAATGAGTTATTTGATGCAAATATAGATATTATTGAAGAGGGTACTTCATATAAGAAGCCAAATAATGCACGCATTGAATCTTGTATATAAGCATTATCTAGTGGTGAATCAACTACGACAGCACATAAAGCAGCATTCCAGTCGAATGCTGTTGCTTTATAATCATCAATTAATGAAAGTATAATATCCTCATCAAGCACATTATCAGTTAAAGAACTTGAAGCAGAAACTGCTTGTCGAAAGATGAAGTTTGCTAATGAAATTGGAAGACCATTATCTCTTCCTGGCTCTTCTGGAAATTTAAAAGAGGGGAATTTTTTCAAACGTCCTTCATTGATGTTATCGGTATCATTTTGATCATCAAAGTTGGTTTCCTCGTTACCATTATTTTTGTTTTCATTTGCGTTTTCATTTTCTGCATTATTAATTTGTTTGTTGTCACTCTCGTTGTTATCGTCCTCTTTGTCATCACTTTGCCTGTTGTCACTTTGATTTTTATCATTGTCCTTTTTGTTGCCTGTTATATTTAAACCTTTAGCAAAATATGTGCTATTTATACGAGCCATATTAGCTAATAAATGAATTGCTTCATGTATAGACATATCACCATTTAAAGGAAGTTTATCAACTTCCTCTATAGAATATTTTGGAAAGGTTGTAGTTTTAGTAGGATTATTATATTCATTAGAATAATTTTCCTCATCAGCATCCTTATCATCACCATCATGATGAGCATCATCATGATAATTATAAATTTTAAATATGTTACTTGAAGTCATATTTTTTAATGAGGGAAAAGTTGAGTAATTTCCATTTCTAGGCGAAATAAACAATGATAAAATTGATAGTAAAATCGTCATAGTTATTAAACTATACATAATATATGGAATTATTTGTCTTTTTAAAATCATTTTATACAATAAAATATAGTGCAATTTATTATATTTATCAATGTATATATAGTATAAATACACTATAAAAAATAAGTCTTTTAATGGTTTTTTGCAAATCTCAATTCCAAATTCAAATAAATTTATTTGATCAGACGACCAGAATTAATCAATAACAATAAAAAATAAAATAAAAAATAAAATAAATAATAAAATAAATAAATAAAATTAATTACGTGAAAGGAAAAACCCGCAATATTTGTAATATTGGGCAATATATTATGTAATGTATTATGTGATTTGTCTCGTTTTATTATGTAATAGGGACAAATTTATGGGTGGATGGTACTAATGTTATGTATGAAAAAGAGGACAAGGATAAAATTTTAGTGCAAATTTCAGAATTTCTTCGTATAATTGGTATAATTGGTATAATTTGTATATAATTTGTATATAATTTTGCATATATTTTTCTACATATATTTTTCTACATATATTTTTCTACATATATTTGGAGTGCATATATAATAAAAACTGTTTCCATAAAATTACGAAACAGGGCGAGAAAACTATTTACTGAAAATAACTGTCAAGATTAATAAACCTATATCATAATAATAATAATAATTTACATAATAATAAACTAAAATACCCAATTGCTCATCTCATCATTGTATTTTATTGGATAATTGTCCCGCTTTATTGCCGGTTATTTCCTATTAATGGAAAATACGGAAAATATGCAAATTATGGTGAAAAAAAAAAACCTGGAGATGATAATCTTTTAAAATAATATTATATAGTTATATAAAACAAGATATTTTATTATGTAATTTTTAATCGCAATTCTATGCCAAGATATATCAAGATAACGTTGAAAATAGAGATCCTAAAGTATCTCTATGGTAACCACGCCCGTTCCTAGATACAAGTAGTAATAATATACCTAATATACGGACTATCTACAGGAAAAGCCCTGCAAGAGTGGGTGGGACTACTATAGTACAATATAGATATGTATAATCAAACTACATGAATTACTTATGAATAAATATGACCGCATCTACATAGATTAGATAAATAAATTAACATTAATGATAATATAATTACGTCATCTTGTATTTATTTTTACTTAATCTTTTATTATAAATACAATTATATATATAGATCGCCTCCAAGAAGACGGTCTCAACCAACGAGGTCCAACAGATAAGACAAGGGCGTTGATCTTTTATAATGGTTGTCATGGTGAAGTGGATTTTCCGTTTGTTCTTGCAATGTAAAATAAAATCAAATTCTTATGTATAGTTATTACGGTTTATTCTTTGGGTCCAACACAGCGGCATATTTGTATAATTTATCGGGTTTATTTTCTCATGAATAGAATGATCATAATTAGTAATAATAGTAAATGTAAATAGCGAATGGTAAATAACCATAACCATGGTCCACAGTACCACATAGTAAGCAATAATTTTAAACATCACACACACAATTTTCTCTACGTCAAGTGTAGTACATCATCTGTTAAGGAAATATCCTTTATGTCTAATTTAATTGTCCGCTTATGTAATCATATACTATAATATGTTTACCCGGCTGTGTGAGTACTCTGATGAGCCTGCAGTTCATAGTGAATATAAGAAATATATGTGATAATTAATTAATGTATGTATTGTATATAAATATTAGACTCTGTATATATATTATGTATATAAACCAAATATACACCATAGTATATGTAAATAAACACTGTAAATTCAACATTGTAAATATAACAACATAATATACCATAGAATATAATAGACATGTAAACAATAAATTTATTTATAGAGTAGTTTCCATATAAAGTTTTCACATAATAGTATATTTTAAATTAAATAACACATTGAGTTTAATTAGATAACCACAATTTGATTCAGTAAAATTACAATATTAATATTAATTATTCATCACTGATAACCACTTTGTGATAATCACTTTATAAACACATTAGACAATAATAAGTGTAACAACATAATCTTCAATTAAACAAACAAATAAAATAAATTTAAACAAGTATTCAATTATTGAATAGGTTAGAATCGAAATCAATTAAAAAATAAAACGAAACGAAATAAAATGAAATAATCCATATTCCATTGTAATATATAATCTTTCTTTCAGTTTTTTATTTTTTATTTTTTATTTTTTTTCTTTTTTCTTTTTTCTTTTATTTATTTTTTTATTTTTTATTCTTTTATATTCACTCTTTCCTTTTCATCCTTTCCTTTCATTGTTTCCTTTCCATTACAACTTCCAATCTTTCTTTGATACAGAAACATCAGCAACTGCATTTTCATCAACAAACCAAACTACCTTTCCTTTAGAATCTTCGTTAACTACCGAACAAGGCAAACGCTTCTCTGGCTCTTCAAAAACAACTTTTAATATAGGTGCTTTAGAAGCTCCTGTGGCTACAAATGCAATATTTGATGCACTCAATACAACTGGAAAAGTAAGTGTAATTCGTCGAGGAGGAGGTTTAGGACTATCTTCAACTGCTCCTACCCAAGCAATATTTTCCCGAAGTATTTCATTATTTGGAAATAATGAACAAGTATGTCCATCTGGACCGGCTCCTAAGAGTAATAAATCGAATGTAGGAAGTTTGACAGTGTCTAAATGTTAGAATCAATATCTAAAATTTATAATAACATTTTTAATAACATTTACATTTAAATAAAATCATTCCACTTACCTTTTGCTGCAAATTGCTTAACTAATATTTTCTCATATTCATCAGCAGTTTCTAAAGCATCATCAAGTTTATCTGTTGCTATTGGAAAAATTTTTGGTTGTTTATCTTTAGGAATATGATCTAAAAGTTGTTTCTTTAATAACCCATAATTTGAATCCTCATCTTCTAAAGGAACTAATCTTTCATCAGCAAAAAAAATTTCCCTAAAAAGTTAGCAATGTAGTATATTTTTATATTTATTAATATATATAGTATAGTATATTGGTATATACCAACTGTTCATACCATTTCGTAAAGTCAACATCAGGATTATTCAAAAGTCCTTCTTTTAAAACTTTTACAAGAGAACCGCCAGAAACTCCAACCATAAATCTATGATGTTTAGTAATCGCATGTTTTTGTTGAGCAACGATATATTCGGCTACTGCTTTGGGTAACAATTGTGTATCTTTAAATACGTAAACTGAAGGAACGGATGTCATGATTGGATAATGATAATAAATAAAAAAAATAATAATCAAAGTAAAAAAAGCAAAAAATTAAATAAACAATACAATAAATTAATAATCAAACGATAATCAAATAGTAAAAAATAAATAAAAAAATAAATAAATAAATAAATATTTCAATATTAAACTATTTTATGTGGTTGTTCTTTTTGCCTTCGACTTGTTGTTATCAATTTTGTTAAATAATTGAATGTTTTTCTGTTTTACTTGTAATTTCTGTTTTTACTTGTAATTATTTCTATGAATTTCTACTATGTTATTTTCTATAGATTTCTACAATGTAATTTATTTTCTATTAAAATTCTACTATAAACTTATTTTCTACTATATTAATTTATTTCTATTTACTATTTATAAATTTTTTTTTTTTACTCATTACATTATTATAGTATCTATCCCTTAATCATTTTTAACCTATAAATAAATCAAACAACTACGATATACAACTAATTAAAAAAAATACATATAAATATGGTACACATAAATACAATGTAATATTCACCCATTTTACATATCTATCAAAACCTTAGTTGGCAAATACTTGTCTTACATATCGTAATACAGTATATTCCAGCTTCGAATATTTAATTTGTTATACTGTTCTAGCTATTTTACAATTCGGAAATATTTTTCGTATGGTAAACCCATCAATTTCTACAAAAATCACCATAGAAACCAAGTAGTTCTTGCAGTATAAAAAGAAATAAAAAAAATTTCTTTTACTTTTTCCTTCTTTAAGTTATCACAAATTTAGTTCGCAAATATTTCATTTTTTTTTTGTTTGTTGAATTTATTGTATTATATTAATAGTGATTAACATTGCTTGATTTGTAATAAAATGAAAGAGATGGATAGAAAAAGAGTGATGGTTTCTGTTGTATTAGAGAAATCAAATAGTGTTTGCGTAGAAAAAATGAACCCCTCCACTCCGTGTATTTACAATAGATACCTGGAACTAGTGGCGTTCAGACATGTTGTTTTTAGTAAATTAATGTAGTGTGTAAATTATTTATTATGAATATATGGTAATTTTATAATTATATGTATGGTATTATTAAATTAATATGCAAAGTATTAAAATTTTACATTTCCTATAATACAAAATTACAAATAGTATACATTCTAAACTGTTTTACAGATGCTGAATAAACGACGAATAACGAAAATAATATTAATAAACAAATTTAACTTTTAATAGCCAAAATGGTTTCATTAATTAAATTCTATTCATCATTCCTCAGTATCACTTAGAATAATAAGGACAAAAATTGTAGATAAATAGAATAATTACCATGACAACCTAGCATATTTTACAATTATTTTGCTTCATCCGAGTTACCATAACATCGAGTACTAAATTATTCACCATTAGTATATGTTTAACCAAAGCTACTTGTGAAAATAAAATTTAATTGTGTATTACACACTGTATATTATTGTATCTTATTGTTTATTATTGTTTATAATGCATATTCAGATTAAATCCACATACATTCAAGATGCCATGCTCGTGCATTGCAATGTAGAAAACACATCACTATGACAACACATCGAATGATCTGTTTCATAAACCTAATCCTTTACATTTTCTATTAGTTTTCTATTATTTTGCTCGTATTTTAATTTTTTCTTTTCATTTTTCTTTTCATTTTTCTTTCATCTTTCTTTTCATTTTTCCTTTCATTTTTTTTATTTTCTTTTTTCCGTTCGTTGCTTTGTCACCGCTTTTGCTGGCTGTACGTAATCAATTGCTATGGAAACACCATACAAAGTATAAAATATTTGTTCAATATATTGGAAAATTCAATTCTTGGTGTCTATAATTTTGTGAAAAAATATAACTTAAATTAAAGAATTTTCAGCTAAAAAAGTTGGCATTGTTTGTTAGTTGTTTGGTTTATTGTGTATTTCCTTATTTGGAATTATTATTAATTAATTTTTTACTTCTGTATATTGTGTTTGTTTTAATATTTTTTTTTTTAATTTTTTTTAATTTTATTTAATATTTAATATTTAGTTTTTTTAGTTTTTTAGTTTTTTAGTTTTTTTTTTCTTTTTTTTTTTTTTATATTTATCTTTCTTTACAAGTATTTGCGGGTACGAATAATCACTATATAAAAAAAAAATTGTTTCACCGAGAAAACACGAAAAATAGTAAAGGGTTCCTATATAATTAAAATTCTATTACATGATATAATAATATATAGTAAAGAATACTTATATAATAGGAATACTTATATAGAAGGCATTTAATAAATACAAAATAGCAAATAAAAGATTTATGCGTGTATAATAATAAATAATAATAATAAACACTCGTTGCTAATTAATAGGATTATATCATTATTGACGCTGTTTACGCGTAATAATTATTAATCATAAAATAAACAAATCTTCGAAATATAAACAAATATTCGACATAATTATATACTATTAAATATATTATAATTTACAATAATAATATATTTATTATTGTTTAAACAAAACAATAAAAAAGTTTTTTTTATTATTGTATCACACTTTATATAAAGTCTTTCTATCGCTTCATTGTTTACCTGGTTTATTTTTCTATAAACAAAAATGTCTTCTGTAAGTCTTGCTTATTCAACATAAATAAACAGACGGTTTGTTTTAACATTCATAATTAAATAGAGTGTTTTGTTTTTATTATTATTTATAATTAAATAGATGTATTTATTTTCCATCTTCACTCTTTTATATGTGGAAAATATTTACTTGTTTCATATATTTTGCTCATGACTAACTTTGATTATTATAACCTTTTTTTTTTTTATTCTAGAATCGCAATCAAAATCAATATGGGTAAGTGTCTTATTGTGCTGTTTGTTTCTATTTATTGTATTATTTATTTCCGTATTTTATTCATTTTCATAATTCATCATTTTTATAATTCATCATTTTCATAAATTATCCATTTTCATATGCTATTGAATTACTAAACTCTTACTAACAGTTTACTCTTCCCTATAGTGACTTCTCAGCCGGAAACCCTTATGCTACTGACAACCCATACGGGGCAGATGAAGGAAACCCTTATGCTGCATCGGAAGCTTCTTATGAAATGAGAAATTTACATAATGCTCCCTCAAGATCAGGTGTTTCAGTATCTTCTTCAAATAATCCCCCTCCTCCACCTCAATCTAACCGAAGAAATAATAATAATATAACAACAAACAATAACAATACAACAAATGTTAATTCTTCATTAAATAATTATAACATGTCTCAACAAAACGGTATTCCTCGTACAAATGGTGCTTCTTTCCCACCACCTCAATCAATAGCTGTAAATGCTGGTAGCGGTGGGGCAGATATGAATGCCTTTTTTGATGAAGTTGATGATATACGAAATAGAATTAATGACTTTGAAAAACATATTGCAGAAGTTGAAAATTTACATACAAAATCTCTTAACGAAATTGATGAAGAACAAGATAATGTAATTCAAAGAAAACTCGATTCTGAATCTGCTGAAACTTCACGTATAGCTTCAGATCTTAAATTAAAAATAAAATCACTCGAATCTCGTTCTCAACGTGATTCAACAAAACGATCACAAGCTTCAACTCTGAAAAAACAATTTATGGATGCTATACAACATTATCAGACTGTCGAAGCTCAATTCCGTTCAAAATATAAACAACGTGCCGAAAGACAATATAGAATTGTTCGTCCAGATGCAACTGATGCAGAAGTTGAAGCTGCTGTTGAAGATGCTGATGGTGGTCAAATCTTTTCTCAAGCTCTTCTTGCCTCAAATAGAAGAGGTGAAGCAAGAACTGCTCTTTCTGAAGTACAAGCTCGTCATAGAGATATACAACGTATAGAAAAAACTATGGGTGAACTTGCTACTTTGTTTAGAGATATGGAAGTTATGGTTGCTGAAAATGATGAAGCTGTTACTCATATTGATGAACGTGCAAATGCTGTACAACATGATATAGAACAAGGTGTTGCTGAAACTGATAAAGCTGTTCAACATGCCAGAGCTGCAAGAAAGAAAAAATGGATATGTATTGGTATTTTAATTGCTATATGTATTATTATTGTTGTTGTTATCGTTGCCGCCTATTTTGGCTCTAGGTAAGAGCTTTTTATTTTATCATTACTTTTATACAATGAGAACTGGTATTAATAATGCAAAAAAGAAAATAATATAAAATTTAAAATTTGAATCTTAATAATTCATAACGGAACTTTATTTTGTTGGTTTTTAATTTTTTATTTTTACTTTTCTATTTTGTTTGTTTCATAATTTAAACAAAAAAAAAAAAAAAAAAAAAAAAAAAAAAAAAAAAAAAAAAAAAAAAAAAAAAAAAAAAAAAAAAAAAAAAAAAAAAAAAAAAAAAAAAAAAAAAAAAAAAAAAAAAAAAAAAAAAAAAAAAAAAGGAAAAAGAAAAAGGAAAAAAGAAAAAAGAAAAAAAAACTAAAATATGGTACTAACTAACTTTTAATCTTTAACTTTACTTAATTACTTTTCCAAAGACACTAATCACCAAATTTTTTATTCCATGTTTACATGTTTTATAGATGAAAAATAAAGATAAAGATTATAAAAAAATGAGAATAATATTAATAGAGAATATACTAAAGACATAACGTATGTTTTTAGTTTTATTATAATTGAAGAAAAAGTTAATAAGCTGCATATTTTTAAAAGTATTTTGCAAATTTTTTACACAATTTTTTCTCTTGTCTTTATTTTAACGATTATGGTTTTATAAATGGATAAGGGAAGAATCATATTATTTATACAGGAAAAAGTTTTTATTATTTTGGCTTTTATTCTTATATGAATTTTTCTTTTCTTAATTTTTTTTTTTTTTTTTTCTTTGAAAATATTATTTTAATCCTCTTTTATTTTTATTTTTATTTTTATTTTTATCTTTATCTATTATTATCTATCATCTATTTTATCAAATCATACTATGTATACTAATATTATTTTATTTTAATTTTGAACAGTATGGTATTTATATTATTTATTTTTTATTTCATTTTACTTTATTTTATTATATTATATTATATTTATTATATTATACTACATAATTTATAATTTATAGTATACTTATTCCGTCTTAATTTTTTTTCTTATTCACAATAATTTTTACTTTTAAATTTTGATATATATCTTAATACTCTCAATACTAATATATTTATTTGTTATTTCTGTTATATAGATCCTATTATATAGTACATACAATAGATTCATACAATAAATACGCATTATAGTTATAAATAAAAAATGATATATATATAATTAAACATATTTATATTAGTACCATGCAATCGAATCAAGATTTCTTTTATATTAACTAATAAACCATATTAGTGCACACTCTCAGTAAGAATATGTGTGAATTTAAGTCCTTATTTTAAGTTTAAGTCCTTTATGTTCTTATTGTATAATATTTGAATTTTATATTGGTAACCATGGAAATTTATACGAAAAAATAAAAAAAATATATATAATTCTTAGGGTACGAAATTTTTTTATTTAATCTTTTCACCTAATAATACAAGAAAGAAAAAAAGTTAAATTTTTATCTTAGCGATTGGTTGACTTGTATAGTCAGTATAATATATATATAATTGTACATTTTTTTACGCATTTTTTTTTTTTTTTTGCATAATTAATATGGATATACACAGATGCCGCTTTGTAGATTATTTGCCACACGCTATTACTTCGCTTGCATTTTCACATAGTACCGGTAAATATGAAGGTATTCCAAATGGATTAAGGTTGGCTGTTGGAAGATCTAATGGTGATATTGAAATATGGAATCCAAGAAGTAGTTGGGTTCATGAAACTACTCTAAAAGGTGGGGTTCGAAGGTCTATTGAAGGACTTACATGGGTTATATCTGATAATGATAATGATAATTTAAATTTACCAAGATTATTTTCAATTGGAGGTTCAACTATGATTACTGAATGGGATTTAAACACTGGTATTCCAATTGTTAATCATGATATAAATGCAGGAATTATTTGGTGTATTTCTTCGTCTGAAGATGGCTCAAGAATTGCTGCTGGTTGTGATGATGGTTCTATCGTAATTGTTAATGTACAAGGAGGAAGAGGAATAATCCAACATGAAAGAATATGCCAAAGACAAAAAAGTCGTGTTTTATCGATTGCTTGGATATCTTCTTCACATGTCGTTGCTGGTTGTGCTGATGGTAGAATTCGAGTTTATCATGTATCTCATTCCAAATCTCAATCTCAATCTCAATCTGATAAACTACTAGGTAGAATAATTGGCACCATGAGAGTTGATAAATCAGCTATTGAGGATACATTAATTTGGAATATCGCTGTTATTCCTCCTAGAAAACTAAATAATAATAATAATAATAATAATAATAATAACAAAGCTAACTCCCCTTTAAATGGCTTTACAATCGTATCTGCTGATTCTACTGGTTCAGTGAAATTTTGGGATTCAAATACTTTATCCTTATTACAAACTTTTAAATCACATTCTGCCGATGTTTTGGCTCTTGCATATAATGCAGTTGGCGATACTGTTTTCTCGGCAGGTGTAGATAGAAAAATAATTTCATATGGTTTAGTTGATACTAAAAATTCATCTACAAATTTAAATTCAAATTCCAATACAAATCAGAACTCAAACTCAAACTCAAACTCAAACTCAAACTCAAACTCGAAATTATTATCACAATCACGTTGGATCGTTCTAACTAATCGAGTGCTACATTCTCATGATATTCGTGCATTAGCTTGTTTTGATACTTTACCTGCAAATAATTCAAATAATTCTACTTTAGTAAACCAATCACAACAATTACATTCTTTGGCTTCAGCAAGTTTCTTAATTTCAGGTGGTGTAGAAAGATCAATAGTTATTACTTCAGCAAAGCCTAAAGAATTCGCAGAAGGCTTATTTCGTAAAATTCCAATTTCACCACATCAACCCGTTGTCTTTCAAAACGAATCACGTAGATTACTTATTATGTGGAGTGATAGTTTAATTAAAGTCTGGCATCTTGATAAATTTAATGATGGCTCGACATTCAAGAATATAAAAAATAAATATGCATCACCTAAAAAAAATATGATTGATACTTTTGAAAATTCCCTTCAATCGGTAAAAGGTAGACAATTACTATCAAAATTAAATTTAAATTCTGACGAAAATACTTCATGTGCTGCTATTTCTCCTGATGGTAATCTCTTGGCTGTTTGTACATTGCTTAATACAAAATTATTTATTTTAAACCCTACAGACAAACAACTTCATAAACCCTTTTCAATAAAAAAGCCAAAAATTCCAGAGTACCTTTCAGAAATTGGTGCTCGTTTAATTAAATTAACCTCGACAAAAATAATTATTGTAACTTCTGAAAATAAGGTAAAAATTATACCATATATAATTGGTGAAGAGGATGAATCTCCAATACAATTTTCAAAATGTACAGTTTTAAAGCCATCAAGTTCACAAATAGATGATAAGAAATTTGATGACTTTAATAATGACAATGACAATGATAATAATGATGATGACGATGACGATGATGATGATGATGAGTACAATTCTAAAGCATATGAAACTTTAGATATGTATATGAAAAATATTAATAGGATTGCTATTTCTTCAAATGAAGAATATTTAGCTGTTTCCTCACTTAATGGGTCTATAGATTTTTATAATATCGAGAATGGGTCTCATATTTGGAGAGCTCCTAAATTAAATTATACTCCTACAGCATTACATTTTACTGATAGGGACAGTTTAGTTGTTGCAACGGCTCAAATTGGTATTATTGAATTTGATTATAAATGTAAAAATATTTCTTCATGGAGTAAACGAAATTCAGATTTATTACCTCGTGAATTAATATCTTTAGTTGATGTATGTATAGGATTATTTCATGAACCTTCTTCACCTGATAGGTTATGGCTGTGGGGTGCTAATTGGTTAGCTTTTCTTGATATAGGAGTAGATTTACCTGTAACATCTGGTGGTGCTACAAAGCGAAAGCGAGATGTTCTAGGAGTATTTGATGATAATGACTCGATTGATTTAGTTGATAATGTACTATATTTGAAGGACAAAAAGGATTCACATTTGGAAAATGGACACTTGGAAAAGGAAAAACGGTTAAAAACATCAAACCTGGTTAATTTAACTACACTTGCATTTGTTAGACGCAAAGAAGTTACTGCTCAGACAGAGAATGGTACAAGTGATGGTGATACTTTAGGTGTTTCTTCAGAAAATAATAATACATCTAATACTATAGCTAATTTTAAAACTGGAAATGCACGTAAGGCACGAAAATCTTTTTGGATTACGTATAAATATCGAACATTACTTTTTGCAAATGCATTGGATGTCAACGAGTTAGTTGTTGTCGAAAGACCTACGTTTGATCTTCCACTTCCTCCTGCATTTTGGTCTAATTCTAAGATTCTCATTCAGCGAAACAAGCCGTTAAAGTCGAAATAGTGTGAGTTTAAAAAAAAAAAAATTTAAAAAAAAAAATTAAAAAAAAAAATATTACGAATACCTTATTGGAAATGAGTAAGATAAAGTGTATATTTAGATTTGTATTTAGTTTACTGTAATTTACAAAAAAAAATAGAATGTTAATAAAATGGGAAGTTAGATTTATATGCAGAAGGTAGTTGTTTGGTAGGTTTAAAAAAATAAAATTTTTTAATAAAAAAAAATTTCAAATAAATATTTACTGTATTAACTGTGACCTATAGGTTAGTTTATAGTTGTATTTTTTATTTCTATTTGGGACAATGTTTGGTTTTATTTATACCGGTATCGTAGTATAGCAAATAAATAGTCATTGTTATGGTAAGTATATATTATTGTATTCATATGGTTGCTATGGTGTATATTATTTAGTAGACTGTATGATAATTGTATAACAATGGAATGTCCCAGTATAATAATCTTTTTAGGATGTAAGATTATATGTTATTTTAATTAATTTTATAGCAAATAAATATTTTATTTTATTTTTATGAGTTAGCACTTTTTAATAGTTGTTTTTAATATCTTTAATGCTTAAATTTTGTGTTTTTAATATTTCACTGCTCATTTGTTTGCAAATATCATTTTAAATATAAAGTATTATATTTTCTAATATTCACAAAAACAAAAATAAATTTAGCCAAACTAATTATATAAAAAGATAAAATAGTAACATATAAAACGTAAACATTATATATATATATATAAAAAAAAAAAAAATTATATTATTTAGTTTTAATTTTATCTTAGTTTTATATGTTTATACATTTAGATTTAAAGCGGTTATAGTTAAAACCAGTAGATCATATTAACCGGATACCGACGATTGTGTTTCCTATTCTGTAGTCATTAATTAATTAATTTATCCTAAAGAAGGAAGAAAAAGAAAAAAAGATAAAAATACCCTAATAATGAAAGATAATATAGGGCTAAATATATGATTACTATACTATTATTATTTATTAAAATAAGTTATTTAAATTATATAATACCATACCAAAGCAAGTTTTTAAAAGCATATTATTTAGTTTGTTTACTATGATAGTTTTACAGTATAAGCATTACATACAAAAACAAATAAATTTTTGGAAAATTTCGACAATAATTATAAGTGTTTAAAGCATATAATAGTTTAATAGTTTTTTTAAACTACTGCTTGTATTTAGAGATAATTGTACAAAAAAAAGAACTAACAGTTTGAAAAAAAAAAAATAAAGCAAATAGTAACAACAAAGTTAGAAATATAGGGAAAGAAATGTATGTGCAAAGTCTAAGCTATGAGTAGTCTTTGGGTTAGTTTAAAATAATATTATTTATTTATTATTAAGTTAATAGGTTGCTATTATTATTTGATGTTTACTGTTTTTTTTTTTTTTTTTATTTTTTTCTTTCAATCATCGTTGTCTAATAAATTTTTATAGAATTTTTTAAAAATAAACAAAACATACAATTCAAAATATTGAAAATGTTTGAATGTTTAAATGAATCACAAAAAGAAGCAGTTACTGCCCCATTAGATGGATCATTTCAAATACTTGCTGGTCCTGGTACAGGTAAAACAAGAGTTTTAACTTCTAGAATTGCATATTTAATTAAAAATGGAATTAATCCTAGAAGATTAATTGTTATTACATTTACTAGAAAAGCCGCAAATGAAATGAAAACAAGAATAACTAATTTGATCGGTGAAGATGATACTGCAAAATTAAATATTGGAACTTTCCATCATGTTTGTTTAAGGTTACTAAGAAAATATAGAAAGTTAATTTCTATATCAAAAAAATTCACTGTAATTGATCAAGATATGTCACTTGATTTGTTTAAACAAAGTTTAAAAGAGAACAATCCCACTATTCATACTACAACCAAAGAATGTAAAATTGCGCTTAGTAAGATATCTGATTTGAAAGCAAATAATACTACTCTTAATGATGTTGCGAATTCTGTAGAGTGTTGTTTATTTTACTCTTCAAGTAGTATTAAAACCTGGCTCAAATTAAAGGATCTTTATGCAACTTATCAGAATGCTTTGATAAGCAGTTGTGTACTAGATTTTGACGACATTTTAATGTATACTGTTAAACTATTACAAGAATTTCCAAATATCATGGAAAATGTTCATACTGTTCTGGTTGATGAATTTCAAGATACAAATAAAATTCAGTATATATTATGTACTTTGTTTGCTCAAAAAAATCGAAACCTTACAGCTGTAGGTGATCCAGACCAAAGTATTTACGGGTTTAGATCTGCATATCCAGAAGCATTCATGGATATGAAGGATGAGTTTAATTCAAAAATATTTTTTTTGGATATAAATTATAGATCTACAGCTTCTGTAATTGGTGTGAGTCATAAAGTCATTGAAAAAGGTGAGAAACGTATCTCTCGTCCTAAATTACAACCATCAAATAAACAGGATTGTAATACCTATTTAATTAAAACAAGTAGTGCTTATAACGAAGCTCTATGGGCTGTCAGAAATATATGGCGTATGATTAATTGTTCAAATGGAATGTTAAAACCAAAGGATTTCGCTATATTATCTAGGACATTGAAACCATTGGAAAAATTTGAATTAGTCGCCTTTGAACATATGTTACCTTGTAAAAATGTACGTATTTTATCAATATTTGAGAGGAAAGAATTGTCAATTTTAATAGATTATTTAAGAGTAATCCATAACCCTTACGATATTATTTCTATGAAAAGAACCATCAATGTTCCAAAGAGAGGAATAGGAAAAGTTACATTAGAAAAGATAATAAATCAATCATTGGACGATGAGATTTCATTTTTCGATTCGGTTGATAAATTCTCTAAAAACAATCGTTCTAGCAGTGGAATGAAAAGTTATGTAGAAATAATCAACAAAGCAAAACAAATTGTTAGTGCTCATTCTGGTTCAATGGCTATAGTTAGAGTTTTGGAATTTTTGGTTGATGCACTTGATTTAGAAAGATATGTCGCGACTTTGGATAAGAGTGAAGAAAGATGGGAAAGGGTTGAAAAATTTTTGAAGCTAGATTTTGATAAATTATTTGCAAATGATAGTGCATCAGATGAAGATGAAAATGAAAATGGAGAAGAAGATGATGATAAGATAGGAAATTTTTTATCATATTTAAGTTTACTATGCGGATCAGTTGAAGAGATTAATTCTGATGAAGAGTCTATTAATGCAGTGGCTTTATCTACTATACATTCATCCAAAGGACTAGAATGGCCTATTGTGTTTGTGGTTGGATTAAGTAATTCAGAGACCAGAGGCATGCCTCCTATATTTTCAAATGATCATGAAGAAGAACGCAGGATACTATATGTTGCAATGACTCGAGCAATGTGTAGTCTATTTCTTACAGCTTCATTAAAAGAAGAGGGCTATGGTATGTTTAGTAGTTCATATGGTTCTAGTGAGGAAGTAGAATTAGATATAACGAGTTTGCTTCCTTTAGAAGCACGAAAATTATTTAAAAATGATTTTAGATTAACTATTGATTTTTATAAAGCTATCAGTAGCTTTTTAAAAAGAAAATGTGATAACCCATTGATAATAAAGAAATTGATTGAAACTTGTCAGAAAGATGAATGTATGAGTTGTCTATGGCAAAATGATAAAATGGCGATGGAAGAAGATAATATTGATAATGATAGAAGGGTGAAAGATGAAGATAATACTGATAATAAGGAGGATGATGTAGTTGAAATTAAAAGGGAAAAATATTCAAATATTTTGAATAGAAACTATATATCAAATAGTTATTCAAAAAAAAGAAAGCAAGAAAATAAATACAATAATGAGAGCAGAATTAAATTAATATCCAACAAAAAGAATCGATTTACAAAGAAGGAATTTTCTAATGTGGCTTCTTTGCCTGGATTCTGTAGTGCTAGATCATTGGCTAATATTGATATTAATTCAGGGAATAAGGATGAAGTTACGAAGGATAATTGATACCAATATTCATATCAATATATGAATACATATATGAATATCTGCATATTTATATAATATTTTATGGTGGGAATACAGGTTTAAAAAATGGACTGGTTGATTACAATTAAGCTGATGGCTTTATATATATATATATATTTTTTTTTAATTATTCTATGGACATGTTTTAATTACTACTTTATGGATATGGTTTTTTATTTAATACCACTAATAGATTTTTTATTTAATTTGATTCAAGCTGTGGATTTTAATATAATACTGCAATCACAAACAACTATAGGAAGAAGCGATTGTTCATTATCATAGAAGAAGTATAGAGAAACAATGATAAGTTAGGGTATACCGAATATGGTGGTATTATTTAATATACATGAACCATCTTATTGCTTGGTAACAATATGGTTATTTAGATTGTTAGAAAACTTACGGAAAGCTTGGAAAAGGTTGTGAAAATATAGAGTAGGGCTTGCAAAATCGGTGCAATGGCAATCAATGTTCAAGGGGTTTCAGCGAATTTTGCAAATATTTTACTATGGGAACCATGCAAATACGTCCGGAAACTGTATGTAAACCGTATTTAAACCGTAGAATAAGTGATAAACCTATAGGAATTCAGTTAAAACTTACCTTTACGTAGAATAATACAAGTACATTTCTAAACGATTAAACAAGCGTTTAGATCATTGTTAAAATCAGACCAAAATGACAATTTGAACATGGACGTGTAGGTCAATATATATATATATATATATGTATATATATATATAGTAATAAATATAGTGGTGTTTAATAAATATAGCTATGTATAATAATATGTAACATACAATACAAATGGCATTGGAAATGAGCAAATTGCTAGAATCACTGAGTAAATCTCAAAGAAAAGTAGTAGTAGCACCAATTAATGAAATAAAACAAAAAAATGCAAAGAAGAAAGAGAAGGAGATGGAAAGAGAGGAGGATATATGCAAATAATTGCAGGGCCTGGATTTGGCAAAACAAATATTCTTACAAAGAGAGTTTATTGGTTGATTAAAAACGGGGTTAATGCTGAAGCAATAGTATTAATTACATTTACCAGAAAAGCAGCTAGTGAAATGAAGGAAAGATTACTTGAATTACTTGGGGAGGAAAAAATCAAAGGAATGTATATAGGAACATTTCACTCTATTTGTTATAAATTATTAAGAGAGAATTTTAGCAGAGTAAAAAAATACACAAAAACATTAGAGATTATTGATGAAAGTTTTACTAAATAGATATTTAAAAACGTTATAGAGAAGCTTAATTATGATGAGAAAATATTTAAAAAAATTATTTCAAAATTAAAAGCGGAAGGGATTACTTTAGATGATTATATTAAGAACAATAGTAGAAATAAGAATACAAACATAAAGAAACAGATATGCAAGATATATGAATTATATGAATACATGTTAAAAAAAGCAGGGTTTATAGATTTAGATGATATTTTATTGTATGCATCAAGATTATTAGAAGATCATCCAGATAGTAGTAAATTTCACACAATACTAGTAGATGAATTACAAGATACTAATAAAATACAGTTAAAATTATGCTATCAACTATCAAGGGAAAATAAGAATTTAACTGTATTAGGAGATCCGAATCAATGTATATATTCGTTCAGACATGCATTTCCAAATGTTTTTAATGAAATGAAATATAGTGATAATATAAATGCAAAATCATATTTCTTGATGTTAATTACAATTCAACTGATACGATAATAACAACAAGCGATTTGGTTATAAAGGATGGTGGCAATATTAATAGGAATAATATAAGTAATAATGTAAGGGAATTTGTTTATCCTAAACAAAAATCTATTTACAGTAGTGATTGTGATTCATTTATTCATAAAGCTGATACACCTAAGGATGAAATTAAATATGTATTTGCAATTATTAAAAATATTATTAAAATGTCTAATATTAGATTTAAATTTTCAGATTTCGCTGTATTATCTCGTACAGGTTTATTGTTTTCTTTATATGAAATGGAAGCTTATGGATTTGGTATACCCTATAAGTTGTCACAAAATCTTTCCATTATGCAAAGATATGAAACTTCAATTTTGATATATTTTTTAAGAGTTGTAAATGGTTCAACCAATAGTCTATTTTGGGAGAGAACACTTGGACATTTCAAGTGTCGTATAGGTCCAATAAGTTTTAAAAAAATAAAAGATTATTCTATTAAATATGATATAGATATTTTGGATTCAATAAAAGAATTTGCGTCTTTAAAAGTTAATAATAAAAATAAAAATAAACCAAATGATAAAATAAAAAACCTTGAAGTCACCGGTAATGGAAAACCTATTTTAAAATATTGTAAAATAATTGAAACTGCAAGACAAATTGCAGAAGAAAATATTAATGAACAACAAATTCAAAAGGTTTTAAGATTTCTTGTTAAATCAATTAACTTAAATAAATATATCACAACTAAACACCCAGAAACTAAAACGGAAAGATTAAACAGAATAGATTTACTTTGTTCTTTAAATTTTGCTCATATTTTAAAAATTTTTGATAATGACAACGATAACGATAATGATAAAAACAGCAATAATGATAATCAAAATGCAATAAGTAAATTTTTATCTTATATAGATTTAAACTCTTCCCTAGAAGATGATAGTACTTATTTTGCTGAAAAAAATGCTGTAACTTTTTCAACTATTCATTCTGCAAAAGGTTTATAATGGCCAATCGTATTCATTGTAGGTTTAAATGCTTCAACTATACATGGAATCTATCCAATTTTTGCCAATAATATAGGTGAAGAATGTCGAGTGCTTTATGTTGCAATAACAAGGGCACAAATTTCACTTTTTTTAAGTGCTTATAGTCATGAATATGGGGGAAGATTTCGTGGGAAATCAAAACCATACCCTTTTTCTTCTTTGTTACCACATGAAGTTTTTAAAATATTGAAAAAAGATTTTACAATAAATCAAAATTATATTAAAAAAATTTCTCATCTACTAGATCAAAAACAAGGTGTTTCTTATAAGGAAACTAAAACAACTAATTATCATATTGGAAAGCAATCTATGTACAGAAACAAGATTAAAAATTTCAACGCGGAAAATATTTCAAATAGAATAGATAAGAGGTTTTTAAAATTATGCCCATATAATAAAGTTAAAAATAAGATGGGTACAAGTTTGAATTTTAAGAGAAATTTCTTTTATTATTCTATGGAACGTTTAGACATGAATAGGTTCAAAAGAACTTTAAAGTTTATAAATGTTTTCGATACATTAAAAATATTTAAAAAGAGATTGTTTCTAAGACTAAAGGAAAGCCGGCTTTTGTAACGTGTAAATGTATATATATAATAGCAATGTATATAAAGACGTATCTAATAGATATACAAATATAGTAAATAGTATATAACAGATGCCGTGTTTTGATTCTATAGTATTGCTAACAAGAAAAGGGAAATTGAGAGTGTATATAAACACATTTGATATATACACTCAACACGTACACATGTATTCATTTTTACATACATACACACATACACACATACATACCTACATATATATATATATATATATATATATGTAATTCAACCTTCACAGTGTAGAATAACATTTCAAACAAGCCCTAGAATCATTTGACCGTAAGGAACACACCGAACAAGTATCACAGGCATATTGGTTGCACCAATTACATAAATAATCTTCCACTCCATTATTACTACGATCAGGATTTAAACAGTGGTCACAAAAAGAACAAATGTAATTTGTTAAACTACCTTCACAAGATTTGGAAGACAATTTAAGTTGCTCATTGAATATTTTTTGTCCATTTTTTAATTTAGAAATAGTGATTTTTTCTAAATGAGATTGAATAGTTTTAGTTCCCTGTCTTTTTGATTTGCAAGTGTTTTCTATATTATTATTATTATTACTATTACTGTAGCAATCAAAATCTGTTGTACGAGACCTTTTAACACCAATCATTTTGTACTGAGATTGAATATGTAAGTGTATAACAAAAGTAAAAAATCTTGAGTTTAAGTTTTTTATTATTTTTTTATTATTTTTTTATTATTTTTTTATTATTTTTTATTTTTTTATTTTATTATTATTTTTTATTATTATTTTTTTTTAATTATTTTAATTAATTTATCTTTTTCTTCTTTAACACGCTTAAACGCGTCTCTAAAAACCGTGAAGTACCTTTAAATACAACATAACCGAAGATGAGTTCTGGACTAAGGGTTATGAAATTATTTACGCGTTTTTTTTTATGTCGAAATAAGGGTCAGTAAAACCAGTTACCATTTATATATAAAATAAATAATCTATTTATTTTTATAGTATTTTAAAATCCTTTTAAAAAATTAACGCTATTATAATAGGTAAGTTTTATTTTTTGTAGCAAAATTTACAAAATAATTGAAATAATTAATAATAAGCCATTATAGCTAATTATATGACTTCTATAGGAATAAATATTATTTATCATTACTTCACTTGCAATATAAATTCTATAAATTTACCGCATAATTAATTCAATTTTTATTGAATAAATTTCTGGAAGTGCAGAAAAATATTATACGAAAGAAGAAAATAAAATAAATATGGACGGGAAACAACAAAGATCATTGTTTTCTTTTTTCAATGGTTCTGGGAATAAAAAGAATCAAGATAAAAAAAAAAATAGCAATGTTTTATCTTCTTCACCTATAAAAGTTAATAATATTGAAAAGCCTCCAACTCCAAAAGATGAGAATTTTAAAGAGAATAAATCTTATCTAATTTCTACTCCTGAGAAGGAAAATATTTCACAAAGTAATATCACTACTAATGAAAATTTAACCAAGGGTTTTCCTACTCCAAATACAGATGATAAAAAAAAAATATCCTCACCAGAATTATTATCTAGCCCTATTAGGAGAAATAAAAAACGTATTTCATATGCAGAATCAGATAGTGAAGATGAAATTAAAATTGATATTAAGAAAAAGAAAAAAAATAGACGCGTATTGTCAGAGGATAGTGATGATGATGATTTTAATTTTTCAGATGTAGATTTTGAATCTGATATCACTCCACAAAGTGAACCTATTGCTTCAGATGATAAAAATTTACACAAAAATATTAAAAATACTAAAAAGACTAAAAACTCAGAAAGTAATCGAAGTTTAGATAAATTCTCTTCTGAATCTTCTTATGCTCCATCCGGAGAGAAATCAATAAAAAATATAGATAAAAAACAATCCCCATCTACGCCTAATAAAAAATCATTTACGCAACATAATGAAGAAAGATACTCATGGCTTATCAATATTAAAGATGCTGATAAAAATCCCATTGGTTCAGAAAACTATGATCCTCGCACTTTATATATTCCATCTTCTGCTTGGGCAAAATTTACTGCTTTTGAAAAACAATATTGGGAAGTTAAAAGTAAAATGTGGGATACAGTTGTATTTTTTAAAAAAGGGAAATTTTATGAATTATATGAAAACGATGCAGATATAGGAAATAGTCAATTTGATTTAAAACTTGCTGGAGGTGGAAGAGCAAATATGAGACTATGTGGTGTACCTGAGATGTCATTCGATTATTGGGCTTCTTCCTTTATAGCAAAAGGTTATAAAGTTGCAAAAGTAGATCAGAAAGAATCTCTTCTTGCTAAAGAAATGCGTGGGAAATCTGGTTCTGGTAAAGAAGATAAAGTTGTTAAAAGGGAACTTGAATGCATATTAACAAGAGGAACTTTAGTGGATGAATCAATGCTAGTAGATGATATGTCTACTTATTGTATATCAATTAAAGAAATTCATGATAATGAGAAACTTCCAACTTTTGGAGTTTGCTTTGTAGATACTGCTACTGGAATGTTTCAATTATCACAATTTAAAGATGATGCTGATTATACAAAATTTGAAACTTTAATAGCTCAAATACGTCCCAAGGAAGTTTTGTTAGAAAAAGGTTCTATATCTGCAAGAGCTTTACGAATAATTAAGAATAATACTTCTTTAGATACTTTATGGAATTACTTAAAACCATTAAGTGAATTTTGGGATGAAGTTATTACTTTAGAAGAATTAACTAAAGGTTCTTATTTTGAAGCAAAAGATTCTAATGATTTTTCAAAATGGCCAGAGGTTCTAATTAAAGCTAAAGATGAATACCCTGTTGCATTTTCTGCAATTGGTGCACTTGTTTGGTATTTACGTAAGTTAAATATTGATAAACAATTACTATCTATGAAGAATTTTTCTAAATATGATCCACTCAAGACTTCTTCATTAGTTCTTGATGGCCAATCATTACAAAACTTGGAGATTTTTGCAAATTCGTTTGATGGCGGTGAAGCTGGTACTTTATTTCAATTATTAAATAGGTGTATGACTCCCTTTGGAAAACGTATGCTTAAAAACTGGGTGTGTCACCCTTTACTTGATTCTAAACAAATTATAGCCAGACTTGATTCTGTTGATTTTCTAAATGGGAATTTTGAAGCGCAGGCGACTTTAGAACGAGCATTTACTTCCTTGCCAGATTTAGAACGACTTTTATCTAGAATACATTCAGATAATATTAAACCCAAGGATTTTGTTAGAGTTTTAGAAGGATTTGAACAATTAGCTCACCATTTAAGTAAACTTGCTAAGGTCAATATGGTTGGGGAAATTGCGAAATTAATGGTTAAAATGCCATCTTTAACTGAATTTTTAGAAGAATGGAATGATGCATTTGACAGAAATTTGGCCAAAACAGAGGGAGTGATTATTCCAAAAAAAGGAGTTGAACCTGAGTTTGATGAATCATATGGAGAAATTAAAAAAATAGAGAACAGATTAGAAGATAAAATAAAAGAATATAGGAAAAAATTCCGGTCCCAACAAATTTCATTTAGAGATTTTGGAAAAGAATTATATTTAATTGAAGTTCCATCATCTTTAATTTCAAGTGTTCCTAAGAATTGGCAACAAATGTCTGCAACTGCCAAAGTGAAAAGATACTGGTCACCAGAGGTACGATCTATGGTTAGAGAGTTACTAGAGGCTAGAGAAACACACAAAGGTATTGCAGAACAAATGCGGAATCGATTATATTCGAAATTTGATAAAAATTATAATATATGGCTTAAGGTTATTCAAACGTGTGCTAGATTAGATTGTATTTTAAGTTTAGCTCGTGCATCAGCAGCATTAGGATCTCCTTGTTGCCGCCCAGAGTTTATTGACTCTGAACGGAGTGTTATTGAATTTAAAGAGCTTCGACATCCATGTATCAGTCAAGGTATTGGAGAAGATTTTATTCCAAATGATATTTCATTAGGAGGAGAAACGGCAAAGATTAATCTTTTAACAGGTGCAAATGCAGCAGGAAAATCTACAGTTTTAAGGATGACTTGTATTGCAACCATTATGGCACAAATTGGATGTTATGTTCCAGCAGAAGGTGCCAAATTAACAGCAGTAGATAGGATTATGACACGATTAGGTGCTAATGATAATATTTTTGCTGGACAAAGTACATTTTTTGTTGAATTGGCTGAAACAAAGAAAATACTTTCTGAAGCGACAGATAGATCATTACTTGTTATTGACGAATTAGGTCGTGGTGGTAGTAGTTCAGATGGATTTGCAATTGCAGAAGCAGTTCTTCATCATATTGCTACACATATTGGAAGCTTAAGTTTTTTTGCTACACATTATGGAACATTATCAAGTAGTTTTGAACATCATCCAGAGGTAAAAGCCAAAAGGATGGCGATTTTAGTTGATGACAATGATAGAAGGGTAACATTTTTATATAAACTTGAAGATGGAGTTTCTCCTGGATCATTTGGAATGAATGTGGCAGCAATGTGTGGAATAGAAAATTCTATTATAGAAACAGCGGAAAAGGCAGCAGCAGAAATGGAACATACATCACGGATGAAAAGGCTATTAGATGAATCTAAGAACGGTGTTTTTATTCCTTTAGGACTACAAAGTGATTTTAATTGGCTTTTAAATGTTTCTAAAGAGGGGGATTTTTCGAATATAAAGGCTTCTACAATAGATTGTATTCTTTCTTGTATTGAAGACGATACATGTTAAGTTTGGAATTTTTATATTTCTGCTTATATTTTAAAATAGTATTTTATATGTGCTTATATTTCAAATAATATTTTAATTTTTACTGTATAGTGATAGTTTATAATTGAATTTTTGTTTACTTGTTTTATGGATGATTGTACAAACAAAAAAAGAACAACATGTATTGTTATTTCCTTTTGCATATAAATAATAAGAATAACAATACAAGTAAATAAATAAATAAATAAATAAATAAATAAATAAATAAATAAATAAATAAATAAATAAATAGTAATTAGCAAATAGTGCTAAATACTAAACATAAATTTAACAGATCGCTAATAAACTATAAATAACTACTGCAACAACAGGCCATCTCTCAGTAAAATGTCAGAAAAATCACAACCAATAGACATTATAAATAAACAAAAATTAAATGTTATTATTAACGAACCTGCTCGTTTATCTCCAAGCGATGGAGCGAAAAGCGCAGCAAAAATTTACTCTGGTTCGCCAATTGACAAACTAGAAACACAAGTTCCCTTGCTTAAGGTACAGAGTTTACAAGATGAAGGAAAAAACAGTGATTGGTCAATAACAAGTTGGCAAAAAAAACCTATTAAACAGGACGTTGTTTATGATGATTATGAAGGGGTAGAGAAGGTTTGTCTACTATCAGCTATTTGCTATTGGATATTTATGAATGTTTACGCGTATTTATATTACGTACTATGTATTTATTTTATGTCTCTAACAGCATTAAGGCTTTAGAAAAACTAGAATCTCTTCCGCCTTTGGTTTCTCCATACGAGGTATTTGAATTTATTATTTATAGCTAGAAGTAGCATTTTGTTATTATATACGAAATGATTGGATATAGGCATTGTTTATTCACTTTTAGTTGTTTTTGCATTTAATTATATGTTTATTGCATGTACAATTTACATTTACTAACGTGATAATGAACTCTTGGATTTTTTATTTTTTATTTTTTTGTTTATTGTTTGCTTATTTCAGATAAATGCTTTGAAAGAAAAACTGAATGCTGCTGCTTTAGGGAAAGCTTTTGTACTCCAAGGCGGGGATTGTGCAGAATTGTTTGATTACTGTTCGCAGGTATGTGTTATTATGTATTTTTTTTTTTTTTTTAATAGTACACGTGTGAGCAAATATAAGTTTTTCTAACTTGATAGGAAATGATAGAGGGGAAAATTAAAGTCCTTTTGCAAATGTCTTTAGTTCTTGTCTGGAGTTTACGTCTTCCTATTGTACGAATTGGTCGTATTGCTGGCCAATTTGCAAAGTGTGTATCATAACATCACTACTAATTATATACCATTTTCAGAATAAATCTAACAATATTTAGACCAAGATCAAAACTTACTGAAGTAGTAAACGGTGTTGAAATACACTCTTTTCGGTATGAATTACTTACTTAATATGTTTCACTATTATACTATAAAATATAAATATAAATACTAATATTCTAATTACATATTATTTTTTTTAATTTACTTAACATAGTGGAGATAACATAAATGGCTATTATATAAATGATAGAAAACCTGATCCTTCACGTTTAGTTTGTGCTTACATGCATTCTGCAGCTACTCTAAATTATATAAGATCGATGCTTTCATCAGGGTTTGCTGATTTACGTAACCCCATGGAATGGGATCTTTCCCATATTCAATCTTCTTCAATTAGAGAAAGATATGAATATATAGTAAATTCAATAAGTGATAGCTTGTCTTTTATGAGAACAATCGGAGCAGATTCTTCTACACAGCTTCATACGGTAGACTTTTTTTGTTCTCACGAAGGTTTACATTTAGAGTATGAACAAAGTCTTACTCGGTTTCTTAAAGACCCTAAGGATGGTAGGCATAAGTGGTTTAATACTTCAACTCACTTTTTATGGATTGGAGATCGTACTAGGCAAATAGATGGCGCCCACGTTGAATACTTTCGGGGTCTTCAAAATCCTATTGGTATTAAAGTTGGTCCTTCGATGTCTGGCGATGAAATAGCTCGATTATTAGACATAGTTGATCCAAATTTTGAAACTGGCCATGTTACTTTAATCACCAGATATGGTGCGGATAAAATATCTGAACATTTACCTCAACATATTAAAATAGTGCAAAATTCTGGTCATAAAGTAGTTTGGATTGTTGATCCATGTCATGGAAATACAAAGACTTCTCCAATTTCTGCGCTGAAAACTAGATATTTTGAAGATATAATGTCAGAAATTAGACAAGCCCTTTCTATCCATAGAGAACAAGGAAGCGTATTAAATGGTATTCATTTAGAGTTAACCGGTGATGCTGTTACAGAATGTATCGGAGGCACTGAAGGATTAGTCGATGAAGATTTATCTGTTAGATATCAAACTGTTTGCGATCCTAGATTAAGCTTAAATCAATGTAAGTCAATAAATTATATTATTATTTTTATTATTTACTTTATACATAATTTGCAAACATGCTAACCGATTTTTTTTCACAGCTCTTGATGTTGCATTTTTAATTGCTGACTGGATAAAAGAACACGGCAGAAGGTAATTCTTCGCACAATATATATGTAACATACATATATATACATATAAACATATGTATAAAAATAGATACATTTTCATAGATGTGAATAACTTAATATTTTTTTTGTTAATATTGAACACTCCTATATTTTTAAACATAGAAGAGATAGTATAAAGATGATATGGTGACTTCACATATAAGACTATATCATATTTTTTTTTCCTACTTAATAAACTATATGAACAATGGATTCTATAAAATAATATTATTAAATAAATCAACTGTCTTTTTAAAATAAATACTAAATAATAATTATACAGACACATTCAAATCCTTTTCATCAGTATTCGACCATTAATCGGCAAATATTACATAATCACTCGACACATATTACATAAGCAACCAATAAAATTTTCCAATAATTAAAACCCCAGATGGAGAAAAAAAAGATTTCTACGACTGTGAGATTGTATCAAAAATATTATTTATTTAAATGATAATAAATAAATATATTAAATAAAAAATTTTTTTTTTTATATTAGGTAAAAATGTATGCAAGGCTTAATAAACAAGCTATGAATTCTTTTATGTTTAACTTGAAACGAAATTATTCTGCTGGTAGTAAAAAAACTTTAACTATTGGTGAGTTTATTTTTATTATTTTTTTTTTTTTTTTTATTTTTTAATATTTATTATTAATATAATAAGGATTATTACCTGGAGATGGCATTGGAAAGGAAGTTATTCCTGTAAGTTAGATTTTATTTTTTATCTTAGTCTTAATTTATTCTAATATACAATGAAAATTAATTTATTAACATTTATTATATATAGGCTGGAAAAAGAATTTTAGAAGCAATTGGACCTTCAGAAGGAATTAAATTTAATTTGGTTGATCTTGATGTTGGATTTGAATATTTCAAAGCTCACGGGGTTGCTTTACCTGATAAAACAATTGAAATTTTGAAAAGTGATTGTGATGGTGCATTATTTGGGGCCGTTAGTTCACCAACTAATAAAGTAGAAGGATATAATTCACCAATTGTTGCCCTTAGAAAGAAATTAGATCTTTATGCTAATGTTAGACCGGTTAAAAGTGTAAAAGGTGACCCACGTCCAGTCGATTTAATAATTATTAGAGAAAATACTGAAGATCTTTATATTAAAGAAGAACGTGTGTATACTGCGCCAGATGGAACCAAAGTTGCAGAAGCTATTAAACGTATTTCAGAAAAAGCCTCGCGTAGAATTTCTAAAATTGCTGCTGAGATTGCTTTAAATCGTGCTAATGTAAGAGCCGCTTCAGGAGAACCATCTTTACATGATAAACCAATGCTTACTGTTACACATAAATCAAATGTTCTTAGAGAAACCGATGGTTTATTTAGAGAATGTGCTAAAGCTGTATATACAGAAGGTGGTGAAAGATACAAAAAAATTCAATATAATGAACAAATTGTTGATTCTATGGTTTACAGGCTTTTCCGTGAACCAGAGTGTTTCGATGTAATAGTTGCCCCAAATCTTTATGGTGATATTTTAAGTGATGGAGCAGCCGCTTTAGTTGGATCTCTTGGTTTAGTTCCAAGTGCCAACGTTAGTGACAATTTTGCCATTGGTGAACCTTGCCATGGTTCAGCACCTGATATTCAAGGAAGGTTAGTATATTTATGAGTTTTATTTTTATTTTTACTTTAATTTTTAATTTTTATAAATTTTATAAATTTTATAAATTTTTTTTTGCAAGTGAAAAAAAAAAAGCTAACAGTTTTTGAACAGAGGTATTGCGAACCCTATTGCAACCATCCGATCTACTGCTTTGATGCTTGAGTTTATGGGTTATCCACAATTGGCCACACGAATTTATTCTGCCGTTGATAAAAATCTTGAAGAAGGAAAATATCTTTCACCAGATTTAGGCGGAAAAGCAACTACAGAAGAAGTTCTTACTGATGTTTTGAAAAGACTATGAGATTTACTAATATAGTAATAAACTTAAAATAGAAATTAGATATATAAATCTTAACAAAAAGTAAATAAAAAAAGTTTAATAAATATTCTTTATTTTTGTCTCCATCGTAGATTTTATTCTTTAAATTCGGTCACTGTGATTTATTTACATTGTTATTTTCAATTTCAGTTTCTTTCTTTTTTTCATTTTTTTCATTATTTATACTTTCAATTGTATTTTCTTCCTTCTTTTCACTATTTTCATTATTTTCTTCATTCTCATCACTTGTGCCATTCTCGACACCTTTTTCGGGTACGCTTATTGTTTCCATTATAAATTGTATTACAAAAAATACTCTTGAACCATCTCTTGATTTTAAAACATATCTGATATAAATTTTTTTGTTAATTAATTACAGGATTAAGGTTAAAATTAATAACATAAGAAAAACAAAAACTTACCTTAATGGCCTATTATTTGCATATTTCATAACGTTTACAGTTATCCAAGGTATTCTCAAAGCAAAACCATTACTCATATCTATGAATCCATTTGAAAATTCACATTCGTATAAATTTTGTGTATTAAATATAAAAGATTTTCTATTAGTATCTTTTAAAAAATATTTTTTACGTTCTTGTGAATCATGTAGATCAAAAGAATTTATTTCTTGAGATTCTGTATTTTCTTGCACATGTAAAGGAAGTTTATAATTAAAATCAAAATCTATTGTTTGCGAGTCTTTTAAAATATTAATTTTATTTAAAGATGATATTGCGGGACTATATAAATAAGGCTTATCAGCATAAGCGTCACCTTCAAGACCAGGATCTATGAAATATTTAACAGCAGAAAAAGCCCAAGATGTCCCTGTAGGCAATATATCTCTAATTGGATCATCAAAATCATTTCCCAACAATAAATCATTAGCAGAGATTGGTTTTTTAAATTTTATAATAAATTCTAAACAATATGTATTTTCTTTAGATTCATCATTTTGAAAATAGTCTGATTTTGAGGTTCCAAATGGTCCTTTATGTGTAAAAAATAAAAGGTGAAATACAGTTAGAAAATGATAAAAACATAAGTAGGTATAACACAACTACTAATTAATCTTTAATACTCACCATTGTAGTTTTTAATACGTACATTAATTAGTGCAGAGCATTCAGGCGAATCAATTTTAAATGCCTTTTCAGAATTAACTTCTATCTCAGAAAGGTCTTCATATGTAGGGCCAGCTTTGACCGTCAAAATGAATTTTTTTGACTCAGCCATGTGTACAACTCAGCAGACGTAATAATAGTGAGAGATAGTGAGTGATAGTAATTGGTAGTAAATGATAGTAAATAACAAGTGGTTAATTTAAATTAGTGATTCTACAGTGGGTCTACGAGTCTACGACGGTTCTACGGTGATGTCATAATGTTTATCTTAACTGATATCCATCGTTTACGATTGCTACGCGTTTATAATCAACTTGTTTATAATCGACTTGTTTATAATCAACCTGTTTATAATTACTACTAGTTTGCAATACGTTTACTATTAACTACAAATCATTCTACACAAACTTATTCACACACACGTATATAAACATGCAGCTTATTTATTAAATACTCTAAAAATATAAAATATAAAAACATCAATCAATATAACAACAAAGCAATTCTAAAATATGCCTAAACTTTTAAAACATCATATAAACATCATATAAATAGCATATAAATATCATATAAATATCATATAAATATCATACGAAAATATCATACGATGTTCTTAGTCAGATCTTTGGATCCATTGGATTACTAATCCTCGGATACAATGATTCCAAATAAATTATAATTTCAAATTAATTTAATTAATTAAAATACACTATAATAGATTTCTTCCTTATCAATCAATAATATATAATGGAGATTAAATATATCATTACCCTAATCCACAACAAGCAAACCCTGTATTTACTGTTATCACTACGGCAACAAGCTTACGCAATATATTATAGACTAATAATTAACAAAAAAAAAAAAGAAAAAATAGCCAAAAACTCATAAGCTTACCTATTATAGTAATAAATTTATTTTATTTGGTGGAACCCTTTATTAATTAATTAAAAATGATTAATGTAGATTATGATAAAGAGTAAAATAAAATAAAATAAAATAAAAAAATAAAATAAAAAAATAAAATAAAAAAATAAAATAAAAAAATAAAATAAAAAAATAAAATAAAATAGGGAATTGATAATGCCAGCCATACTTTTTAGCCAGTGCAGCCAACTTAAGGGTTACATACGCAATTTATAATAAATAACCTACCGTATATAGTAATTATTTAGAAAATAGGAAAATAGTTAGATTTAATTAATTTTTAGTGTCATATATATATATATGTATTTATTTGATCTACGATTTTTATAATCTTATTTTGTAA